>CM021739.1:21044533-21057645 GCA_011075105.1 Heteronetta atricapilla | reverse complement strand
CCCCCCCGGGCGGGGCGAGGCGAGCCCCAGCCCCAGCCCCAGCCTATAGCGGCCACTTGCGGGGAAACCACTCCCCGTGCGCCGGGACACCGCCGGGGGAGCTGCTGCTGGCGCTTCGGGGCGGGGAGACCCCTTGTTATGGGGGGGTAATTAAAAGGAGAGATTAATTGGGAGTGGGGGGGCTGCTTGGGCATTCCCCCCCCAGCACGGGGACGCGAAGCTCGCCTTCCTTCTTCCCCTTTCGCAGCCAGTTTGGGCAGGGGAAGGAGGTTTGCCCCCATCGCCAAGAAACTGGGTTCGGCGTGGGGAGCAAGCAGAAAGCGCGAGCACGTTAACGCCGAGTGCAAGGCGCTGGTGGCACGGTTGGCAGCGCACAACTTCAGGACTATGGGCACATTCTGCTCGGGTCTGAGCGGTACCCGGCTGCAAACGCTGCAGCTCTCACGTCGCTCCCATCCGCAAAGCCCTCTCTAACGAGAAAGACGCAGGTTTTGTGGGAAAAGAGAGAAAATTCCCGTGCTCGCAGCAGCACCGAGCTGCCACGCGGAGAAGCAAAACCCCTCCGTAGGCTGGGCAGCTCGGGCAGCCCCGCACGCTGCCACGCTGCCCGAATCCTGGCTGCTGCCCAGCTCCCAGCCCTGCAGCTGCACAGGGGGCATCGCGGGGGCTTCTTCCAGGGAATTCAGTGCTCCCGCTTCTGTCCCTGGGGCAAGGCTTCAGTACGGCTGCGATGTTTTCCTTCCTTAAAGAATTCGTTTCATTTTGTTTTATTTAAATAGCAAGGACCTGAGCTGTGCTCCTCAGCCCCAGGTGGATAAATAACCCAGCTTCAGCTACAGGCAGTGCCCTGGCGGCGCGGCACCGAAGCGTTCCCGCGTTCCCCAGGCTGGGCCACCAGCACCATTTCCGAGCCCACCTGCCCCACATCCTCTTGCTTTCTCCAAAGCAGGGTTTGCTCCGGCTCGGCTGACTTTCTGCAGGCACCGTGAGTGACAACCCTCACACTTACAGTCACACTCAGAAATGTGACCCGGGTGCCCCAGAGCGCCGCAGCACGGCTCGTCTGCTCCCAGGGCGCTGAGCCCCGGCGGGGCTGGACGCAGCACCTGCGGAGAGCTGTGGGTCAGGGCGGCTACCTGCCGCCAGGCCAGAGCCCGCCTGCCCTCGTTTGGGCACCCGGCACGCCTGCAGCTGGCTGCCTGAAGTCTGCTCGAGCCCTGCAAATTCGTAAATGGCAGCTCAGATAACGCGTATTTAATTTTGTTGCCGTTAGGGTTTACTCCGGCAGCCACTGTGAGCACGGCAGGAGCAGCAGCAGAGAGCAGCCCCTCTCGGTGCACATTTTGGCATCTCCACTCCAGAATTTCCCCATTCCTGGGCACCAGCACGCAGCGGCCCCCTGCCCACAGCCCCCCCTCGGACAGGAGGGCTGCGCCTTGCTGCTCCTCCCAGCACCTTCCCTGAGCCTGGGGCAACCCCCGGAGCGCATCCTTGGTGGGGGCCTCCTAAAACACCCCGAAGAAACGCAGTGGTGTAGGGCCACCACAGAACAGGCGAGGCCAGGATTTCTTTTGTCTCTGTTCCCACCTGACTTTCGGTCTCCAGAAACTTCCCCGCAGCTGTCCGAGCACGCTGCCTGCCGTCACAGAGGATGCCAGGTTCGTTCATTCACCGCGAGCTGCCGGTGCCAGGAGCGCACTGCGTGCCGGTCACACGGGGAGCGAAGCAGCTGGGTCCTGGCAAACCAAGGTGACAACGTTAGCAACCTTTTCTATTTTATTTTCTGCAATTTATTCACGTCTCTCCTTCTCTTCACAATTTTTCCTTGTCGTGCCTAATGAGTTGGCCCAAAGTGGGGATGTTGAAGGCACAGAGACATCTGCAGAAGGGCTTTCTGAGGACTGTCGAGGGCCTGTGCTGCTGCCCACCCAACCCAACCCTGAAAGACTGCCAAGGAATAGCAATGGGGATTATGACTACTGTTAATTTTTACAGACGAGGCCCTCTTCCCCAGCCTCACTCACCGCTTGGCACCACAACCAACGGTGATGGCCAGCGAGGGGAGAGGGCAGAGCAGCGGGACAGCAGGGCCAGGCTACAGAAACGCCAAACACTGGTCCCAGAGCAGGGGGGAGCAAGCTTGCGACAGGAGAAAGAAGCCATCAGCTTCTTCAAGCCTCCCAGGCCATGGTCTTGCACCTGGAAATGCAGTCTCCCCTTCGCTCCATGGCAAAAGGCAGGTTTATTGAGGGGCTGGCACACAGGAGGGTGCCCAATTCCTCAGCCATTTCGGAGGAGCCCTGCCTGGGACTCGGTGACCATGGATGCCACCCTCATACAGGCGTTCACCTGCCTCGTTCTTCTCTCGGGTTGCTTTCCCCGAGTGAAATATGCACAGCGATACCAGTGAGATCCCCAGAGCCCCGTTATTTACGGCGTTACAAAGCCCGGGGCAGCCAAACGGCCGCGCTTCAGCTGGAGCCGCTCATAGCAGCCGACACCTTCCTGGTTGGGCAAAGTGTCAAAGGCGGCGAAAACACAAAAACAAAGGCGAAAGCCATCAGTCACTCGGGCCAAGCACTCTTCCGCCCGTCCCTCTTGGCTGCAGCCAGCCCGGAGGAGCCTTTTTCCTTCCTGCATTTCCTTCACGGCTGCACGGACCCGGCTGGCACCAAGCACGGGGGGTGCTGGTGCCGGTGCCTGTGCTGTGCCACGGGTGTCTGCCTTCTCCGGGCCCTGAGCTCAGCTGGGCAGGAACTCGGGGCTCTGCTGGGGCCGTGCTGCCTGCCCAGGGGCCATCTGCCAGCCAGGGGGGACCCTGCGCTCTGCTGCCGGCTCGCCCAGCGGTCTCTCAGGCTCCACGTGCATCGCAGGCGTGTGCGGTGCTGCGGTCCTCGGGGACTCGCGGGCTATTGTGTCTGGCTAGGAGCTGAACCAGGAACTGAAAATGTGGTTTTCGGTGGCCGTTTCAGAGCAGTGCACTCAGAAAGGACAGCAACGCATCCCCACGAGGTGCCGCGGGACGGAGCAGAAACCAGACACGAACTTTTCTTTTCTCCTCCCCCATCCTTCAGGGAAAACAGCTGTCATCCTGACTTTGGAGGAAGAGGCAGGGGAGGAAGTTTGAGCACTTTGCCCTGGCAGCCGGCCTTGCCACGGTGCCTCCTGGGAGTTGTAGTCACGTCTCCTGACACCCGAAGTGCTGACCGCGGCACGGCCCCGCAGGGCAGCGATGCTCCCCATGACACCGCTGCAGCCCCGTCCCCGGGCGGGGGACAACCAGGGCACAGCAGGACCCCTGGGCTTTAGCTGCTCCGAGATGTCTCAGCGGCTGCTCAGGATCCCGACACGATCGGGCTTGTCTGGGATATTTCAGTTTTCTTTCACAACCTCCCCCTCTCACAGAATTCCCATGGAAACAAAAACAAAGCTCTCGCTGTTTGGGTATTTTTTTTTTTTTTCCTCTCAAGGGGGAAGCGTGAATGAAACTGGTAAAGGAGAACGAATTTGGAACCTTGCTGTGGGGCAGGGCCAGCCTTGGCTGTGCTCTTGCTCTGCAGGTGCCGGGGTGCACCGTGCGGCCGCGGGCACGGTGTGGCCGGGGTGGGAAGCGGGAGCTGCGGTGCGCAGGGCTCCCGGTGCGCGCAGAGGAATGCCAGGCACGTCAGCGTGTGCGGCACGGTATCTGGAGGAAGGAGAGAGTGCAAAGCAGCTCCGTATGGCGTTAAGCTCCGACGCACGCCGTCTTGCTATTTAAAGCCGCGCGGCAGCGTGAATGACAGGTTTGAGGGAGCTCAACAAGTCCGTCCGAAAACAACCCGCGCCTTCCTCCCCAGCACCGGGGCCGGGCACAGCTCTGCCTGCCGTCCTGCTCCCACGCGGCACGACGTGAGCCACCTGCACCTGCTGGACAGTGGGTGGCTTGCTCTGGAAAGACATCCAGGTGACCGCAGGGAGCAGCGTCAAGGGGCCCAAAGCAGCTCTGGGACGAGGACAGCGGCTGCCACCTCCCCTTCCCATTCCCGAATGGGAACGGGTGCTGGGGACAAGCCTGGCTGCGCTGGGTTTTGCTAGGGGGTTTTGAAGTTAAGGGGTTTTGCCCTTCTTCCCCTCCCCGCACCACGAACCGTCCTGCCAGGAGGCAGCAAGGAAAACCAAGACGCAGCCCGTGGCCAGGACTTGGGGATGCCTCGGTTTGCCCTTGCTGCATCGATAGCCTCGCTTCTCGTGGGTCCCGAGCTGCGGCGCGTTCCAAGGGTGAATTCCACACGTTATCCTTCACCCACAGCAGGTTGTCAAGGAGGTGCATTATTATTGGCAACGAGAAAGGAGCCAGCTCAACTATTCTTAAAGTATGTAATGAGCACTTGGGTAAGAGTTAAGTAACGAGCGTTTCTTTAGCGACGAACCCGAGTGAGATCCGCTCCACCCATTGAGTTAACAGACAAAGGCTTATATAAGCCGGCTGTTACATAAAACCCTAAAATAGGGAGCCGGAGAACTCCCCCCCCTTTGGATGAGAGCACGACCGCAGCACGCGTGTCCCCGGGGCCACGTTCAGCCGGGTGAGCCACCCCAAGGGGATTGGTACAGACGGGTAGGAAAGAGTTTGCACACTGCGGGAGCGTGCAAGCGGGGCACGATTACGGGGAAGCGTCTCCGGTGTTCTCCCGGTCTCCAGGGACTCGCACGCAAGGGGCTTTCCGAGCCCCAAGCTGCTGTCGTTGCACCTCCACAGCCCCCCGCAGCTATCTCCTTCACTCATTTCCCCGTTCAGGTTCAGAGTTTGCATGGATTCCCGACCTGTGTGATGCCGAGCACCAGGAAACGCCACCATCTATCACGCCGTAATTCTCTCTGGACAAAACAGGCCACGTTTTGGAAAGGCGACTACGAAATAGGTAAAAGGCAGGTTGTCGGGGTGCAAGCCCTGCATCGGGTGTGCCTGAACGCCGGGCTGTCCCTAGACAAATCATCTCCATCAGTCAAAAATCCTCGTTCTCCCTAGACGCCGAGCATCCCGCCTCACAAAGCACGATTCCCAGCCTCAGACAATACATTCAGCCCACACCGCTGGGTACTTCCAGACACGAAAGCAAAAAAAAAAAAAGCCTCGGAGAAGAGGATTTGCATTTCCCTTCACAGCCCAGGCACCCGATCCTCCTCCCGCCGCAGCCACAGAGGCAGCTTTGTGAGAAGTCAGGGATCCTTATCTGGGGGGGGAGCAGGGAGAGACGGACGGGATTATTGGCCCGGCAGAGCCAAACGTGTTAGGAGTCACTCTCCTGACTACAAGGGGGCCATTCATCCCCACAATCGGTTTGCTCGGCCGTGCTTGCAGGGACACGCCAGGGCCGCGATGTGATTCTGCCCGACCTGGCACGTGTGGTTTGCCCAGCCCGGGGCTCGGCAGCAGTGGGAGCTGCACCGGGGGGGATTTTGCTGCAGCTCCCCTGCTTCTGGAGCCTCCTCCCTGGCTGCATCCCACGGAGTGCGGGACGGGTTGTTTTAAGGCACAGACAGACAGAAGGCAGGCGGGCTGGAGCAGAAAACGAATAAATGAGATGCAAGCTGTCTAGCCACACACACAAAAAAAGGCTTTGGTTTCTATCACATTCATCATCTTCCTTCAGAAGTAAATGCAGATGACGGAGGTAAGACAGGGGTGACCCCTAGTGCCCTCTCCAGCTGCAGCTTCCACTGCCATCCCCTTGTCACCCCCGGTATCGATACCCAAGCTAGTCAAGGAACGGCCCCTCTCCGCCTTGCTCTTCATTCACAAAGCCTTGCCCTCTCTCCTTTTTCCAGAAACAAGATCCAAATTCCTCCCCCTGTCCAAACTCTCTTACTGCGAGGCATTCACTGCAGCATCCCTTTTGTGGCTGTTGTCTGGGAACAGCACTGGACAAACCTACTCGTGTAACATTATATTCCATCTCTATCGTAGCGCGGTTAGATTTGCTGTACTTACAGGGAAGAAAGCAGAGCCTGTTCTGCTGGCCCCCAGCCCGTCAGCGGCTCACAACGGCCATTCAGGCTGCCGAGAAGAGACCTTTGTCTCCTGTGAAGTGGATCTGCAGCACCAAGCCACGACAGGAGCGAGTCTTGCCCCGTGACAGGCAGCGGTGTGAGCTTTTGTGGGTTTCTTTTCTGGCAGCGTCAAAACCCCGTTCCTGTGACTCAGCCGGCACCGCAGCTGCCCCGCTCACAGCATCGGGGTGTCCCCAAAGCTCCCGCCTCTTCGCACCCTCACCGCTAAGCCCTGGGGACCAGTTTAAGCCCATCTCAGGGCGGAAGAAACGCTCCAGGGATCCCTGGCTGGGCTGCCCATCGCCCCGAGCTCTGCGTGGGGCACGGCACCGCTCGCCCACCCCTGAGGGCTCCTCCTTCCCCTTTCGCTGCTCGCCTCTTCGCCAGCAGCGGCTCCCACCTCGCAGCTGGCCCTTCCTCCCCGCACCTTCTCGCCTTCCCACCAGTGCCCCGGCTCTGGTCCTCAAGCTCCCTTCCCCTGGAGGCTCCGCACCCAGCGCTGTGCTCAGTTTGGGGCTGGCTGGGCACTGCTGCAAGCATTTTTTCCAGTTTTAGCCCCAGCTCTCGATCAGCTCCGCACCCGGTGTCACTACGTGCCAGCTCCGCGGGGCATTTTTCCCTGCTTTGTTAAAACCAACAGGTCTCTGGCTGAAGTTCCTGCTTGTTTCTTTTTTTTTTTTTTTTTACCAATGTTTTATTTGTAAAGCAACTTTCAAAGGGGGATAGGAAGCGTGCTAGTCATTGCATAATTTAAGTCGGTTTTATCACATTAAAATCTCTTTCCTTGCGTAGCCACGAGAAAGCCTCCGTGACCCAGCGTGCACACCCAGTGCTGCTCTCCCGCCTCTGGACCCAGCGCTGCTCACAATTTCCCAAGTTATTTTCTGTTTTCTTCTGCTTTAATTAATTACATGCAAAAATTCTCATCTTCCGAGCCATCATTTGCTTCTTTCACGAGGCTGCACGCTGTTCCTCCTGAATTTCTTTTCCTTGTTACCTTTGGCAGAGGCCATTTGCTCGTTACTGCTGTCCTGCCTGCATACGGTCCTACACAGCCAAGGCACTCCAAAAATCCCCGTAGTGGATTTATCTTCCTAGAGATGCATTTTTTAATATGGAGAAAAAATGTTCTCCTTTTGCTTGGTGCTAGCTTTGTGCCTCCCAGCTATGCTCTACATTTAGAAATCCTCCTTGGGCAGGGTTACCATATGCCCATAGCTCCTTGCAGCGTTAGTTTAGTGTCTCTGATTATTTTTATTTAAACTCTGGCTTCATTCACTCCCGATATTAAGATGCTCCAAATTAGCTCCTCGCTTGAATTTTGGATTAGCACACGGATCAGGCTTTTTGCATACTTTCGCAATATGCTGCTTTGCTGGGTCCTCCAATCTTTGCTTGTGCTATTGGAAAGTTATTGTGAGGTGAAAACCTGGTCCTGGACGTCAGCAGGGCCCTCTCCGGCTGTTGTTAAGACAGGACACGGATGTCAGAGGGCAAAATAATAAACCCAGCCAGTGGAGTTGTTCATCAGAAGGTGAAGTGGAATCGCCATGGCTGGAAATACCTCTAGTAGAGGCTGGAGTTTTTCCTTCCGAAGGCTCACGGAGACTGCAAATCCCGTGGCCTGCCTTTCACAGCAGGTCAGACCAGACCAGCACAGCGTATTCCAGCACGTGTACTGAGAAATACCTGGGCCAACTGCAACCACGTGTGGTGGAGAGGCAGCCAGACAAGAGGCAGATGTAACTTCCCATCTCCAGTGCTAGGCACGCGTGTGCGGGGCTCACTTCTCCCACAGCACCTCGCCAGGCAGCCGCTTTCCCTTCACTTCCTTTTCTAACCCAGCCCTGTTCTAAAACTTTCCTGTTCAACATTTTCTCGTTGGAAAGCTGCCCTAGCACACAGTGAATCACCTCACCTCCACCTTCCTGGGGACGGAGACCCACGGCCAGGGCTATTGTATGGTGTGTCCCCAGGGCTGACTCACCCAAATCAGAGGGCGGCTCACTGGAGGTGCACTGTCATGCTGGGAGACGGGGAGCGTGCACACATTTAGCAAGCACCTCCTGAAAGCCACGCTGGGGCCAGCCAGCTTAGCACAAGGCCGGAGCTATCTCGGCCACAGCGCAACGCATCCCATACATAAGCCCCAAGCCTGGCTGGATCGAGAATCAGGAGCTGGATGGGGGCCATGAGGGTGACCCTAAGCGTGGCCCTGGTGCAGCAGCAAGCCAAGGGCAGCGTCACAGCAGGCCTCGCAGCACAGCCATCACGGGCAAACACAGCAGCTCTGAGCTGACCAGAAGACCTCTGAGAGCAGGAGAGGAGCAGGCACGTCGTGGCTCCCACGCTGCAAAGCACCCGCTGCTCGGAAGCCCCGTGGAGCAAGACCCAGGCTGGGGCAGATGTCACCCCAACAAAAGGCACACTGTAAAACGTTATTTTCCCTCGGTTATACTGAATAGCTATGAGGAAGCATAAAGCTAGTCTCAAAGAAGTTATTTTACTCTTTGGCAAGCACACACGCAAAGAGGCTCAATGCAGCGCGCTGCCATTCCGGAGTTTAATACAAGATAAAGCACACATCAGCCCCAGCCTGCCAGCACCCCGCTTCCAGTTTCAGAATCATAGAATCGAGTTTGCTCAAGCACTCCAGTAAAAACAGCAGCATAATTCTCTATTCCTCTTTTTTTTCGAGAGACAGAAAGTCCCAGTCATTTTGTACAGTCCAAGCAAAAGAGGTCTGAACACAGGCTTTGTCACAGGATGAAAACTGAAAAAGGAAGAACCAGTGAAAAAAGCAATGAAAGAGAAAACCCCAAACCTGCCTGCAACCCCCCAGCAGAGCGCACGCAGTCACTGCTGTTCGTACTCACCCAGAAGGGCGCTCCGAGGGTTGTGTTCTTACCTCCCTTCAGCTCTGCCCGTAACTCTGGGAAGCCCAGAGCATTAGAAATCAGAGCGTGCTTGGCAAAGATGCCAACAAGATAGTACAGCATAGAGCGAGTTGTCTTTTTCACGGAACTAACTGGACACAGGTGTTTACCTGAGCGTCGGGATCAATGTGCTGAACTGCCTGCTATTTGCCTAAATGTGCAGCAACGCCCGTTTACCTAGCTAATTCATCAGGTCCTGTTATAACGCATGAAATGTTAAAGGAAAAACGTTCAAAATGTTTGCACTTCACCAGATTTTTGCAGTCTTTCAGCTGGCAATCGCTTTCCCGCTATAGATTTTTGAAAAGTACGAAATACACACACACACACATATATAAAAAGAACACTAAGAGAGCAATCAGATGCATACAGCCTTAAAGGTGTCGGTCGTTAAATGTTTAAATGAAAGCAGATGTGGAGTGCCAAATTTCCCTGCTTTACCCTCTGCCACCCTTCCTGCAGGAACACACACGCGACCAGGAGGGGTTCCTCAGCGGTGCAGCTGTGAGCACACAGCACGGGCTGAAGAACGACGTGAGCGCAGTGTTTGGTTGGAGGCAGCTCCCGACACGGAGGCTGTGACTTCCAGCGGAGCACACTGAACGTCTGGGAGCTCGTACAAGAAGGGCTGGTACTTGCTTTGAGTCTTGCCATCCCTACGGGTGTCTCCCCAGGCAGATCCTTACGCAAAGGACAAGCACTTACTTGTACTTCACATCAGTGTTGACCGCAAAGCTGCTTCAGAAGACACTTGTTCCCAAGTCCTTAGGTTCTCCCAGTGGCCAAGCACTTCCAGGCTCAGTGCAGCAGCCAGCCAGGCAGCTGGGTGAGGCTGCATGTGTGTATGTGGTGTTGACTTTAGAGCTGAGGGCGGCTACGAGCAACCTGCCCATCCCAAACCCATGCGGTGCCGCCTCACCCAACCTCCTGACAGCGCGGGGCCTCTTCCCCAAACAAAATCTCGCACCCACCCGTGCCAGCCAGCACTCACCTGGCTCCCGACCGCCAGCAAGGCCACCACACACGGTGCTCAGGGGCAGGACATGAGCAGAGGATGCAGGCGCTGCCGGAGCTGCCGGCGGGCAGTGGGTGAAGGCGGGAGGCGAGGTGAGATACGCCGCCAAGCCACGCGGCATCGCCCGCCGCTGCTGCGGCTCGCAGCACCGCTTCCTGCTTCCGACGTCACTTCAGAGCTGCACTGAAACGCCAAAACGCGAGCAGCTCATGGCCTTCCTTTTTTTTTTTTTTTTCCCTTCCCTCTGGATAACAAGTTTGTTGTTTTTTTGTGTTCTGAAAGTAGATAGAAGGGACTTCAGTGCAAAGCAGTGAAAACAAATTGTACAATTCTGCTGCATCTAACCCTATTGCTTGTTCTGGCTCAAAACATCCCTGATGCAGCGAGCCCGTCTGGTATGAAACCACTCTCCTGTTTCAAGCTTGCTAAAAACATTCTGACAGGGTCACCTCAGCTTTATTTTTTTTCCTGCTGCTTCTGGTGCCTGCCTGGTGCCAGGCAAGCCGTGACCGTGCAGTCCCAGGAGGCTTTCGAAGAACGAGCTGGGGAGAGGAAGTGGAAGGGCACAGCTAGGTACAGCCTGCCGGCTCATTATTTCATGTAAACGCTCAGCGTTGCACGTGACGTTTGCCGAAATTGCAGCTTTTCAGGGAAGAGGCATCGAAGGTTTGTGTGGTGGTAGGGGCAACTTCGCCACCTGACATTTGCTTCGCTGAAATTCAAACACAATGAGGCTTCCCTGCCAGCAGCAATTAGAAACAAGCATTATCTGATTGCTTTCTACAGTAATTGTGCTTCATTATTTTCCTCCTGTGAGAGACAAAGAAATGTCACAAGCGGAGGAGGTGCTGGTACCTTTCACAGATACGTTCTTGGCAAGCAGAGGTATTTCTTGCATTTCTTACAACCAGAAGTGTTTGATTTGAAGATCTTGAAAAGCTTTCTCTTCTTCATTCTGAATCCCTTTTCCTTTCCACCCTCCAGTTCCTGACTGTGCCTTTTGCCAGGCCGTGATGGCTCAGGGTGGGCTTCTGCCACAGAGCCGCAGTGCCGCGTCCTCCTGAAGCGCCATCAGCAGCGGCCGGCGGGGCTGAGGCTTCCTGGGAGAGGCAGGAGGGAAGCCCGGCACAGCCAGAGCACGTCAGGACATCACAGAGGCTCCAGTCTGCCGTGTTCACGTTAGTGCTTACGCTGGAGCGAGTGCTCGGGTGAAGGCCAGTGCTCATTTCAGTAAGCTGTTCTATCACGGAACAGCTTAAGCCCTGGCTGCCTTGTTTTGTCTGGCCTCAGACGGGGAAAAGTACGGTATGCTTGAAATGCCAGACTGATTTTTCACTTTTGGAACCAAAATCCCCACTGGGGAGACAACACTGCTCGTTACCCAATTCCTTTGGCTTGCTGGAAACCAACCCTGAGCTCTCTGCTCTGCAGATGCCAGATCAGGACCTCTCAGCTCACCGACGACATGCTCCGGTAGCTGACTTCCAGGAGGCTCCTCCTGACTTCAAGCCGCAGCCGTGAGCGATCAGCGCTTTGGAAACCGGGCTTTACAAAGATGTTGTGAAAGGAACAGCCTTGACTTCTGATTTCAGAAACAGAGATGACTTCAGAAGATCGCGGCACCCGCGCTAATGGGTTTGTCCGGGGTGGTGCCGCTATCCGTGACTTCACGGAGGCAGAGCTCGCAGCGAGAGGCAGAAGGGCTGCTTTTAATTAGGAGCAGAGGCTTGTTAAGGGACGGAGCACGGTGCTGAGTCACGTCACGTGAAACTGCATGGAGACGGCTTAGAGCCGCGACGTTACGTCCTTCCTCCTAAAATCCTGCCCAGGACAGTTCCTGCGGAACGAGGAGGCCTGGTGTCTCACCACGCGCTGCGGGCTGGCGCCGCAGATGTGTCTGAGTGTCTGACCCGAGGCTGAAGAGGAGGAGGAGGAGGAGTTTGCAGGCCCACACAGAGCCGCTCGCTGCGAGGCCTCTTCCCTTCTGTCACTCACTGCCTAGCAAGGGGGAAGCCTTTCGAAAGATGTGGCGGAGCCAGCAGGCCTCGTTTCCTGGTCTGGGGAGGATGAGATGTCTTCTGGGAGCTGTAGTTCCCAGGAAAGATGAATTTGCACCCTTCCTGGAGAGCCACGCCAGCAAGGCCGGCGGCCTGGGGAGGCTTCCTCTGCTCTGGTGCTAGGGAATAGGTTGAAATGAAAAGAGGCATTTGTACAGGCAACTCTGCTAGCAGAGCCTGGAAAATGGCACACCACAGTAGGAAAATTTGACCGTGCTTAGGAGCATTAGGACACCCAGGAAGAAACTTTCTGCTTTGATGAGAGCAGAAAAGGGGTGGCCGTTTGGGATTCTGCAGTCAAAGGGAAACCAGCTGTGGGGCTCCTCAGGAGGTACACAGTCTGCTCGAGGAGAGCACGCTGACTTCCCAGAGAACCAGGCACAACCAAGCCCTAATGGCTTAAGGGAGAAGAAATTCTGACAGAGCCAAAGCAGCTCCTTTTTCACAAAAAGGAGGTGGAAAGCTTGGACCTGAACCTCTCTGCCTGCCAGGCGGAGAAGAGCTCCTCTCAGTGCTGCTTTTGTGTAAGGATGAGGCCTCAGGGCAATGTGTGCCACAGAACTGCCAAACAAACTGCAGATACCTCTACAGCAAGAGCCTGGCGGTACCAAAGAAATACTGACAGAAGTGTACAGCACTTGTTTGTGGTTTACATAAGCCACCGCAGTGTTCGTGAGCTGGTAGACGTGGAGGAAGTGTTTGTAAGGACGACTGCAAAGACCTGAACGCAGTGTACGATTTGGGGTGATAAACCAAAGAGAGGACACCAAAGTTTCAAACGCTGTTCTTGGAAACCAGGCTTGGTTAGCAGGCTCTGTACACACCGAGCTGTTTGAAAAACAGCAATTACCTACCTTGCCCTCCTCATCTGGGGTATAGTGTGAGTGGGAGCTTACAAACACTAAATAACTGGAAATAATAACCTGTGAAAACAGTTCTGAGCTGAGTGGGGCTTTAGGACAAGACAGGCTGGCTGATGGTAGCTCATTCTTAACTATTTGCACATATTGGTAGTAAGGCTGAGTGCTTGGACATTATTTGCCACTTTTACAAATTGGATTAGTTTTTTTTTTT
>CM021739.1:20777841-21044433 GCA_011075105.1 Heteronetta atricapilla | reverse complement strand
TCACAGTGATCTCTGGATTGACCAGGTTGACATAAGTCCAGATGGTAATAAGTCTAGACAGTAACACTTTTTCAAGAATAAGCTGCTCGGATCTCTGGTGCTCTTTCCCCACAGCTAGCAGGTTCTCTGGGCTCTTGAATTTTGGGGAGGAAGACATTCTGCATTGCAGGAGAGAGATGAACAAAACTGCAAGGAGAGAATGAAGAGAACTGTGACAATCATGTAAGGGACATACCGAGGCAGGGACAGCAGCGTCCTGAGCCTGACTCGGGGTCTGGGGCTGAGCCTGGGAAGCCACCCATTTGTGCTGATATGGGTTTGTGTCTGCATAGAGGTAATCTTCATGCCATGAAAGCAGCCTAGTGTCTAGCTTCCAGAGCAAACTTCTGTGTTTTTGTTGTTGCTGTTAAATTGTACTATTCAAATTGAAACGGATGGGCCTGATTTAGTGCTGTTAGGAAGCTTGCTGACATTATTAGTCACACCAGCACACAAATTACAAGATTGAGTAAAGAATCAGCCATTGCACCAGTAATTCTGCCCGTCTTTCCTAGGAAGAATCTGTGTCATGTATCCTGTGACACCACCCTGTCATGTAGCTTTGCTGGGGCCCTGGATTTCCCAACACTGTGCCATCTGCCCCCAGTTTAAGGTGAATAAAATGATGCTGGCTGACCAATAATTGAGCATATCATTTCAGTGGCAGCATTAAGGTTGGATGGGCTTTCTGCAACCTGATCCAGCAGAGGATATCCCCACCCATGGCAGGGGTTTGGAACTAGATGGTCTTTAAAGTCTTTTACAACCCAAACCATTTCATAATCCTATGATTAATACCTTCACTGTTCTGCAGAACTAGCGGTATAATATTATAAGTGCAAAAGGCATCTGAGCCTTACTAAATGCTTACTAAATCCTTACCAGGGCTTGGGAAAACCAACCTGAACAAGGCTCTCTCCTGCGTTGGTCTGCTGGTGGGAAGAGACATACGAGGAACCCCAGAATCCATGACCTTCAGCCAGCTCCGATGCGGTCCTTCTCTGCCGTGTCCTGATGGTGCTGAGCAGGAGGAGCCTGGGAACTGGAGATGCTCGACAGAAGTGCAGATCGGTGCGCTGGGAGCTCAGTGCAGCTCTGATGCAGTGGGTCTAAGGTGCAACAGGACAAGCACAGCCGTTAAGGCAGACCTCCCTGACACAGCACACCTCTATGTCCTAGCAGCTGGCTTGCAGCTTGCCTCTCAGAGCACCACCTCATCAGGCCGTAAGGACTCCAAGTGATAATGGTTCCACGTCCCTGCTCAGGAACCAGCCCACCCAATTACACTTTCTGCTAGGGTAATTCAAAGCTGAGCATTTCTATTTCAGCCTCTACCTGTGGGATCTTGTTACGACTTCCTGAGCAATACAGAAACTCACTTCCACCATCAGATATCTTTTTCATGTGTAGTAGCTTGGAAACCCTGCTTATACCTGCTGCCTGCTCAACAGGCTGCATTGGCAAACAAATTGTTAATCTATTACATGCCGAGTTCACAGCACATCATTCAAGGAGGGGTGTTTCAACTCAAAGCACTGCCGTGCCCCGTTGGGTGGCTGGATGCAGGGCGAGCAGGGCTGAGCTGTGGGACACTTGCCAGTGGCTTGTCCCTGTGGCTCGGGGACAGGGAGCACCCAGGCACATCGGCTCGTGGTCGTGTTGTACAATGAAATTGTCGCCAAAAGGCTCCAGCTCTGTCTTTCTTTGATAAAAAGGCAGCCGGAGAACTGCCCTCTCCCACGAGCCCCAGCGCTCAGCCTATGAGATAATACAGGCTGGCCTTTTCTTTGCAGCTGTATTGTTTTAGTGCTTGGAAAATAGCAGCAGGCTGAGCAATGAGTCATCTGTCACTAGATGGGGTTAAAGTAATTTCCGTTTTCTGTTGCCATGGGGAAATCAACGTCCTAAGATTTGTCCTTTCTCCCACTCAAACATGTGGGAGTAGAAAGCCTGAAACCCAGCAGGGCTAAACAGTTTTTATTTTTATTTTTTTTTTAATTTTCCCCTTATAAACAAACTTCCCTCCATGGCCTTGCAGCTGTCAGTCTGTTCCCGGAATCGTCCGGTTAACAATGTCATTCCCCTCGGATTGCAAAAAATCCAGAAGCAGAGTTTAAGTAAATATTTGACATAAATATAGGAGCTGCTTCACTTCACTTATGTCTCTGCTGCTCATAAAGTTTTTACGTGTACATTCAAGGGGGTTATAACCTTGATACTGCAGGAGTAAAATAGTGGTTTTTTTTAAAAAAAAAAAAGTAAATTCAAGTAGCAGATCCCCAACATCGAGAACAGAGTGAATAACAGAAACAGGAAAGAGGAAATAGCCGTAAATACCGCTCAGAAGCCTTGCTAACGTATAGCTGATATGAGTAGCAGCACAGCAACATCTAGTGTTGGTCAGGGATATAGCTGAAGTTCTCGGCGTGCTGGTTAATGGCATTTGGATGAAATCTGCACCTGGGCAAGCAGCTTTTGTCAGCCCACCGCAGCACCACGCAGCACAGCCTCGGCTCCACGCCGTCTCCTCCTGCCCTGTGTTTCACACCAAGGCCCTTCGTCATGCTCCGTGTCCTTCGTCCGCCCTGCAGAAGCGCGGTCATCTGGTAATGCTCTCCGTCTGCCCGGATCGTTAGGAAAATTACCGCGGGTCTATGAAAAAGCCAACGCAACAGACCTACGAGCTTCAAAGCAGTTCAGTGCAACGGTGGCCAAAACTGAAATTTTATGATCTGAACTGAAATTTTAACCATCTGAACTGGGATTAAGAGAGCAACTCCCACCCGACAGCCGGTCACAGTTCCGTATTGCGAAACCTGGGCCCGATCAAACCTCACTGTCAAAAATACAGAGAACTGAGCACGCAAGGTAAGGTTGCAGTGCCAAGGCGACGTGTCAGAGTGCTGCATTTTCTCTCCTGTATTACCCTGGGAACGCAGGGATCGCTGTGTTAGGCACAACGGATGGCCACCGATGGACAAAGTGACCGAGGGTCACTGGGAGTCTAGCGCTGAAGTGCATGCAGACACTTCTTTACATTGAAAAGGCACCTGACGCCCAAAGGGAAGCTCCTTGATAACACTTTGTAGATACACACTGTGGAATAGCAGTAGTTTTGATTAGTTAAATTTGGCGAAGCTAAGTCTAGCTTCACATTAGTTTAGTTTTTAAATTTCATTATTTTTAATGGCTTTACATTGAACTTGGGCAGTTTTTCTTCATACGAGCAAGCCCTTACTTGGGAAGGTCACCGATGACTGGGTAAGCAAAATCATTTGTCTCCTTAGGTTCCAGCTCCCATTACACGGATTCTGCTTCATCTTCAGGAAAATAACATCCTTTGGGTTTTGTCAAAGAAAACATTCACAAATGGCTGCTTTCCAAATCCAGCTCTGTCTGGCAACACCCTGCGAACAGATTTTTGCCACGTTTAAGTTCATTACATGAACTAATTAGCATGGCTGTGTAGGTGCGTGGAATGCACGGGGGGAGAGGCAGTGCACAAGTCTCCAAAATGCTGTTATGTAACTTGTTACGTGGACACACCTATTGAACAGACCTGGATCACGCTCAGAATGCTTTTCAGTAGGATCTGGGGAACGAGCAGGCGGGCAGGGGAAAACGAGGACATTTGAGCAGAGGAAAGGTCAAATGCCACCTTGTTTCTGTAACTTAAAAGTACGACTATTTTATTTTTCTATACTCACATCTGTTGCTTGTATCTCCCGATAAAACAATTCGTGAAAAACGTCAACGACTCAAAGCAAGGACTGCGAACCCGTCAGCGCCACTGTGAAACTCGTTCCCTAACGAAGAAAGAAGTACAACCGCTCACTAATAGCGAGCAAATACAGACTGTTAGCCCTTCTGACCATGAGAAAGGCATTAGGGTGTCTATTGGAAACACTCAGGCGGAGCAGGGATCAGAGCTCTGCTTCATGTTATGAAGACATTCACACCGCCCTAACCAAATCAAATGGAGAGCTAAGTCCCACAAAGCTATTAGGCTCTCTTTCTTCCTTCTGCATGCATGAAATTACATTTTAAAGCTACGTGTGATCTTTCAGAGCCTCTGAAGGGGTCAGGCGCTAGGCACATCTGGCACGCCGATATTTTCATTCAGGAACATGAAGTCATCCTCCAAGCTGCATTCCTGAGTCAGTAACGTGTAATTTTCCACATGTCACTTCACTGACTTGCACATTGAACAGAGATTAATAGTAATTTAGTAGAAGCTCGCGCATATTTAACAGAATTGAGAGCCCTGCTAATTGTGTTTTAATTAAACTAGAAGGGGAATAACGCTTGATAGAGAGGGTCAGCAATAGCTGAATAAACACACTCCCCACAGGCAGCCACGCTACGCCATAAATCAGTTCACCAGCAGGGTGAAGTCGGTATTGTGGGATCTTCAGAGGCATAAATTCAATGGCAAAGTCACCGCTTGATAAAATTGCCACTGCCTGCCCCCACTGTCTGCAGGGGACAGTGACACCCCAGGGGAGCCACCAGCATGCCCGCAGGGTGCAAGCTGGCTTACCCCAGGTGTGAGCAGCTCTCCGAGTCCCCTCGTAGCTCCTTGGGGAGAAGCAGGGATGTGTCCCAGGGCACGTGGTGGCACTCTGTGCCACCCCACCCGGTGCCAGCGCTCCAGAGGGGCCACAGGTCCGAAAGCAACGTGCTGGGTATCAGCAGAGCACCTCGGGGACCGCGTGTGATAAAGTACCCAGCACAATTGCTTTGGCTCTTGCAATCAAAACATTTGCTGTTGCAGGTAGGGCGAAACAGGATGCCTGTGTGATGAGCGCTGGGAGGCACCCACTGCTAATCCCTCTGACATACAAGGCCTTCCTGCCACCAGGAGCAGATCCTAGGCCTCCAAACGTCCCTGCTACAAACACGTTAACTCCAGAATAACTCCCCCTGGGAAGAACGTGGTCCTGCTCAGGACGGAGCCATGTCCTGCTGGCGCCGAGGGTGCTGCTTTCAGGCTGGTTGTGACGGGCAGGTTCAGGGCTGGCGATCGGCACCCCAGCTGCTGGCAGCAGGTTTCTGGCTCTCTGTGCTGAGAAGCGCTCTGTCCTCCTTGAAGGCAGGTGAAGGAGGAATTCATATATCCAACGATGGGCCTTCTGCAGCCGAAAGCAAAGCGCAGTAAGTCAGATTAAATAAAAAAAATAATAATAAAAAAATCACATATTCCTGGGGGTGAAGGGGCCTTCTTTAATACACTGTAATACCGCCTGTTTCTGTAGGAACATCTGAAGATAAACAGCATAGTGCTTTCTGCTGCCAGGTAAACAGCTCTCACATGCCATGGCTACAGTCTCTAAGGAGCTTCTGTTTATTAGGAAACGTCCTTGCCTTGGCTTCAGCTGCAAACCCTTGCTGTGAATCCGGCAGGCCGAGGCTCACAGTGACAGTGAAGAGCCTGTATGAAGTTACCAGGGGGATACTTATTACCTTTGGGATTATAAGTGGTTTTTTATTCTGGAATTTTTGCTTTTTTTCCCCGTTTTTTCTTATAAGCCTTTGTTTGTTGGATGGAGCATTTGCCTCGCCAGTCCCATCTGGAACGGAGCTTTGGTAGGCAGAACAAAAGCTTAATCAAAGATGTCAGCGATGCTACAGAGACTTAAAAAACTCAACTGTGTCTGAATTATTTATTTCTTAGCTTCTGCAAACTCTTTTTAAAGAGAGAAGTGCACAAATTACCTGAAACTAAAGCAAGAGGCTCCTGGAGGCTCTTGTTAAGATTTAAAGCTGCAGTAAGTATCGGCGTATTGATTGTTATCATGGCCTGCTGATTTTTAATTTCCATTTACAGGAGCAGTCCAAGCATCCTCATTCTGAATCAAATTCGCATTAAGACTGTCCAAGTGTAAATGAACATCCGCAGGGCTATGCTGGGATAACAGATTGCTGTTCAGCTCTTTGTTTTGGTTCATTCCCCAGGCTTTGGCTTTTCCCAAGTTGTTCCAAGTGACACGGCGAGATGAGCACAAGGCACCTTACGGAGCAGAAGTTGAGGTAGCCACGTGGCTGTGAAGGTCTCATCCTTACCGTGAGCACGCCACACGCCTGCTGCCTCCTCGTGGGAGCCATCCGCACAGTGCCCAAACAGAGCGGGTTTTTGTGACGAGGTCCTGGGGCCCCTGCGGCAGCAGGTGAAGCTCTGATGGGAGGGGAGCTGGGTCAAAAAGGGGGTCAAAAATGGTTTAGCCATAGGGTTTTATAGTCATGTATTCACCACACGGCTGGTAAACCACGCACCAGTTTATTTTCTTCTTAATCCAAAAGGAGAAAGCAAAGACAGCCCTTTCATAGCACTTTCCCTTCTGACGTTCCTCATGTGCTCACATCAAGGATTTGACTACAGCACTTTATGGCCTGCCTACCCTTCCATCAACCTCGGGATGTTTATTTTGCTTCAGCCATCGCTGTTTGCATCACTAACGAGAACTGCGGGTCTTTTAGCGCTGCTATTTGTTTGCTGAAGACATCAAAGCCTTCTCTTTCCGCAAGCAAAAGCCTTCTTTGAGTCGGCGCAATCTGCAAACAGCCACGCAGCACCAAGGTGTGCTTTGTGCAGAGCAAAAGAAAAACCACGGAGCACCGAAGATATTTCCCTATCTGAGGTTCTAAATTTAGCTCTGCTCCGTTTCTCATTCCTCAGCTTCTCAGACTATTTGCTCCTCACCAAGAGCCCTGCAGGCTCAGCAGATCTTCCCGTTGCCAGCTACGAGCTGGGCAGCAGAACACAGCTGCAAACACGGTCAGCGGCAGCGATAGCGGCTAATCTAAAACAAATATTTTGTAACATCTACAAGCAAATTCATTTCCTCGTTTCGCTTTGACAGTCAGGATGCTATGCCACGCTAATAGAAAGCGATTTGTTGCATCAGGTCGTGTCGAGCGCAGCGAGCAGCACACCTCCAGCTCTCCGCTCTGACGCAGGCTGCAGAAGCGACAGATGTTGGCAGCAAATTAAATAAAATCTGCTGAAAATGATGCCCTGAGAAATACCAGGGCATACATTTTATGGCTTTCCTAGACGCGCGGAGGCTATTTTAAGGGCAAACGAACTCCCACTCCTTCGTGTGGTTAGGATTATTCCTTGTATGGAACACGAGGCAGTGCAAACATCGCCTCTCATGTACCGCTGGTATTTGCGGTCACGCTTCCAAGTATTGACTAGTCCCAAATGTGCATCCACCACCAGAGCCTCGTGGCAGCTTCCGGACAGCATTAAGCCCTGGCAGTGCGCCACGGGAACCATCTCCGTGGAGAACAACCTGGGATTTCCCCGTGGAGAAGGACCTACCAGAGGGTGCCAGCAGCCCAGCTCCCTCGGGAGCCATTCCACCAGGCAGGCTCCCGTACGGAGAAGATGAGGGCACCAGGAGGAGGACAGGAGGACTGATCAGGAAGGTTTCCCCCTCGCAAGGAAGCAACTCAACCCAAGCTGTGTTGGCTGAAGGCTGCAGGGCAGGCAAACGCCCAAGGCTTTCCAGGAATCAGGAATGGCAGCGTGCAGGATCAGAGATGGTCAGCGGATCTACGTGGACAACATCGATTTAGTGAGCAACGCTGATCTGCATCTGCAGGAGGGAGGTTACTTTGCAATCAGCTGGCTGTGGCTGTCAGTAGCAGAGGAGACCTTGCACAGCCCGGTCCTCGTGGCAGCTTCAGGCAGGCTTGAGACCTGCCCCAAGGCACGTGGAGGAGAGCAGAGGGACAGAGCAGAAGGGGCTGGGTGACAAGAGTATTGTTTTTCAGCAGCTCTTAACCCTGGAAACGCCAAGAGAAGATGCAAGGAGCAAACAATACACGATTCTCACTAGCTTTACACCAAGCGAGCGCTGCTGGTACAACAGGGTGCAGCTGAAGAGGAACACAGCTGTTGAGACCACCTCGCTTGACCTCGGGTGCTGCCAAGCTTGGGTTTGACATCTGGCTTGGCAGGGCTGGGCTCACAGCCTCCCAGGGGTGAGGGAGGCAAGGAGCAGCTGTTCTCCAGTCCTGAGGTCCCCTTGGGTTGGGAGCAGGGACACGGCTCCCTCGGTGTCACAGCCAGGCTGTGCCTCCAGCCCCAGCACGCAGGTGACCCCTGCGGAGCACTTTTTAAAGCCCTGCCCTAAGAAATCAAACAAAACAGCAAAGCTGTGAAAAAAATAAAATAGTTTTAAGCACATCCAACTCTGGGATTGAGAGTAAGATTTCTTGCCAGAGAATTTAAAACAAACTGGAAACTGATCATCTACTCATTTAAATGATGTGCCTGGAGCTAAACCAGCAAGGCTGAATAATCTCTGGGTTGCTTTTATCCTTCTTCAATTTTTTCTTTGTTCCATCAGCCACATGTGCGTTAAAAGTGTAAATTGAAGGGCTCTTAGCTGGAAAAGCAGATTGTGAAAAGGGCTTGGCCCTTGCCTTGTAATTCAGCTTCAGTATTACAATTACTCTTAATAGCACTCTTTATTTTGTTGTATTATTTATTCTGGCTAAAACCCTCTAGGATCCCTTGAAGGCTTTTTTTTTCCTGGTGGATTTAGCCAACAGCCACTCATGAATCCAGATGTTTCTGCTTTTATCCACGGGAATTTTATGGTATGGATATGCCAAGATTATAACTTTAGGCTCAGCCTCAAGAGAAGTATTCTTCAAATTCCCTAAATCATAAATGGAAAGCGCCATGAAAAACCTGGGCCCTGATGCATTTCGTGTGCCAGAATGGAAATCAAAGCGCAGGACAATATTGCTCAAGGTCCTGGATCCACGTTGCTACTCTGCTACACTGCAGCAGAACTTCCAGCCCCCAGCGTGCCATTGTCCCTGGTCTCCTACACGGGCTCCTGCTTTTAGCACATCTTCAGCTCTCCTTTCCATTCACCATCCTGCACTGAGGAGCTAAGATACATGTGGGTCCAAGCTGCTTACAGTGGAAAAAAAGATTACTCCCTGGAAGCCAGAGTGACTGCTGGGGTATTTCAATGAATGAAAGCCTGCCTGTTTATGTCAGCCCACCCCAGGAAACACAGATCCTCTCCCCAGTCAAAACTGGTTCTGAAAGAAGGGCAAGAAAGAAACGTGCCCTGCCCTGATGGAGACCTGGAAAGTAATGCGAGCCTCTGCCTTTGACAGCACTCTGTCAAACCCAAATACATTCCTCCTGCAGAGTGTTGACAGCAGCGTGAAGCAGACCTTAAAATAATCCCGATAACCTTCCTTGCTGCGCTGCATTGCCTGGGGTTTCCTTCGGGCACTCCCATCCGTGGTGTCTGGGCCTCTCCTCTGCTCCCTGGGTTTGTCGGGGTGAGAGCCCTGACCGCAGGCACGGCAGTGGTGTGGGTGCCAGCACGGTGCCTCGACACCCCAAGGTAGCTCAGGAGCACAAGAATTGCAAACAGAGCTGCACAAGACAGTTTTTGTTGGCTTTTCGGCAGCAAATAGCAAACCTCACCTGCCTGTGGCCATGCTGCATTCAGAGAAGCACCGCGCAGTATGCCTGAGACCACAAAACACTGAATTTTAACTTTCCTCCAAGGAAGCTCCCAACTGGTTTTGAACGCACACGGCCACAGCCCCGGTCCTGCCTCTGCTGTGTGATCTGAGCGCTGGGTGAGCCGAGGGAGCTTTCTGCCCCGCTGGTTGGAGGGGTGGCAAGCAGGGGGTGATGCAGAAGGAACACCTGCAGGGGCACTGGGGAGACGCCGCTGCCTGGAAGAAGAGAGCTCCCCTCCCAGGGGCAGCCAGTCGGTGCTTGCTCTAAGAGCATTACTTCTCTACCTGCAGCCGCAGGATCAAAGGAAATGCAAATTATTCCTAAAAGCTCTTCTAAGGCTTCCCCAGCACGGAAAAGCCTCTCGGCTGGCACACAGGATGGAGCTGGCTCCACAGCAAACCCCTCCAGGGCAGGGATGTGCCAGGACAAGAAGGAGCCACGAGAGGCAGGGTGCCGAGGGCTCAGCGCCCGGCCAAGCTCCCCATGCAGAGTGGTGGCACAACTGCACCGAGCCTGGCAGGGAGGACACGAGCAGCAAAGCTTTTCCACCCCCTAACTCCATCCGTGACCCCAGCCGTGCCCAAATCCTGCTGGGCAGAGCTGCTCAGGAAGGGGGGAAGCTCAGCGCGAGGTGCTGTCAGTGGGTGCTCCACATCCAGGAGGAGGCAATGACAGCGTGCTCACCGATGGTGATGCTCCATCATCAGTCCCTTCACGTAACCCCTCATTTCCCCCCTCCACGGGCTTTTCTTGCTGGTATCCTCATCCTTTTGGCTGACAGAGGGCAGCCGTGGAGACGCCCGGTACTTTTATCCTGCTATTCTATACGGTGCCACATGCAGGAGGCAGCATGGGAACGGCAGAGTTAACGTAGAAAATCCATTCAAAGGGAAATACGCTTTTCCTGCTAATATTTTGGATCAAATGCGCTGTGCCGGGCTTCCAGAGGGTGCACATTAAATATCCCAGCAGCACAGTACTTCTGCCACTTTCTATCACATTTTCTGTTCTATAATGAGCAGCTTTATTAGTAGCCAAGTATGCAGCTTAAACTTTTAAGGCCACCCACTGTACTTCTATGCTATATGACAACTGCAGAAGTATACCTGTTCCAATTTATTCTCCTAATATTTTAGGAAAACATCTCATTGGCTTTGCCTTCCTGTAAAAATCCACATTTTTCATTAATAAGTTCATGGCTCTCAAGCTACTAAGTTTTCCTTACCACCACATCTCTTTTTGGATACAGAATAAGAGAACATAAAAAAACACAAAACCCAGAATTTTTCTTTTTCCAAGCTGGAAATGAAGAAATACAGAGATATTAAGCCCTAGTTTAAAAGTTTGGTTTTCTTTTTCTAATTCTCTCAGCAGGTCACAAAGTGATAAAGTGCTTTTGTCTCCATTTCAGTGGGAGGCCAGTTTTGCCTTGGGCACACCGAGCACCATGTGTGCCTCAGTGCCATTTGCTGTCGCCGCCACATCTCTCCTCCTTGTCCCGTACTGCTGCTACTCCCTTACTGGGATCACTGGTCCCCTTCCCCTACTTCCCAGACCTCTGCAGAGACCCTGCAGGTCCCGGACCTGTGCTCAAGTCTGCCATATCCTGCACTTCTTTGGCTGTTGTGATCAAGCTCACGATGAGACTGCTCCAGCTGGGATGCTTAAATGTGACTGTGAGCTGTGATGGGGAAGGGGAATTGTCCCCATAAGGACCTGTCCCCGTAAAGCTGTAACCACAGCCAGCAGGGTGACCTGGCTGTGCAAGGACAGATCCTGAACACATTTGCACCACATCTGCACTTCAATACGTGCCCTGAAACCACCGCATCATCCCTGGCTTAAATCACCTTATGAAATAGCAGTTTGGCCCTTTTTACCCCTCGCATCCCAGCACCACTCCAAATAAAGGGACACGGCTGCAGCGTACCTAGCTAGGGCATCTGCTTCTAAGGGCTGATCCAAACGTCACAGAAGTTAGTTTGCTTTTGACATGAAAGCAGGCAGAACCTGAAGACGTGCCTTCCTGCTCCTCCTCACAGCTGAGCGCAGCACTGGCACCAACACACGGAGCAGACAGACCCAGCACCTGCGTGGCAGGAGGGGTGTCCAAGCCCATCACGGCTCAGCGCGCGCGGTGCCCCAGGTGGAGCCACAGGCAGCAGCATCCCGACAGCTGCGGTGAGAGGACGGGAGATGACAGGAGGAGCAGAACCAGGAGGGACAGGTGACCCCGAGGAGAGCCAGGACCCACCACCACGCTCCTGCCATGAGATACAAACTCTCTGGAGGACTCGCTGCTGGTTCAGACATTCACAAGTGCTTCTCTGCTAAGGAAGATCTCACCTTTCACACCTCCAGTCCCTTGTTTTTTTCTCCCTTTAACCTTTGTTGGGAGCCAGTCTCAAATCCTCTAAAATAACAGTGTTTCCATGCCAACAGCCCAGAATTGGGCTCCTCTGGGGCACCTGAAGAGGCTGCTGTCAGAACACAGCCTGCGCTTCTTCCCGCTCCAGCTTCACACCCCACAGCCTCTTCCCATCCATTCCCCCACAAACCTCAGGGCACAGCTCTGCTGTCCATGGGTGCCACCCTTAACATCAAGAGGTGCTGTAGGCACCCGTTGAGCAGACGGTTGGCACCCAGCAGTCAGTCAGTGTCCCAGCAGGGCACACAGCAGCCGGGAGACTGGTCTGTGGGGGCAGCAGAAAGGCCGGAGGTGCCTGTCTGAAGGACTGGACAGCTGTGGGATTTTGTAATCCCTTCAGCTTTATTAATAATATTCATAATTTTCATGCCCTCCCTGGTATTTTACAGAGAGCATGAAGCGATCCTTTGTTATGAACACAGGCACTGCTTTGCTCCCGTCCACAGCGTTTCTCCGCCCGCCCTCCCCACATTTCCACCACCCCTGCGCCCCAGCAGCAAAGCCCTGCGGCTGCTGAACTCTGCGGTCCCAGCCCGGCAAAGCCCTAAAGTTTGGCCTCGGCCAGCCCAGGAGCACCCCCAGCACCCCTCGAGCAGGGCAGGATAGTTGGGCTTCGCAGAGCCAGGCCCAGCGCTGCCTCCCGCGGGCGGCATGGCCTGTACCTTGCCCTGAGACTGCCTCCAGCCGAGCGCCCCATTGATCCGCCGCTCTTGAGGCCCTTCCAAAACCCTATCCCTCCCCTGCAGCACTTCTGTCTGCCCTTAGACAGAGATTTATGAGGGTTACCCACAGATGTGGCTGCAGAAGCAGTCCAAAAGGGTTTGCTGCAGTGCCACTAGCAGCGCTCCTCCAGGCCCGGTCCTTGCTCAGTCGCTCCAAGCAGGACACAACCAAAGAGCGAGCTCCGAAGCGAGACCTGGGGAGGCAGCGTGGACGCCTGCCAGCCTGACAATGGGGTTTCATTTAACGAGCACAGATTTAAGTGTGGAAATCAAATATGAAACAGTCGTAGCCAGCATTGTCTGCATTCTTGGAGTGGCACTGAACTAGCAGTGAGAAAAGCAGCGAGACGCTGGCCCAGACATGCTCCAGCTGTCTGAGCCTACCTCTGCCCTCCTCCACTGAATGCAGCCATTCAGCTTGTTTTCATTTCATTATTGGATGTTATTTTTGCAACCTGGGAAAAGAATAGAAAAGGGAAAAAGGTCCTTAAAATGCTTTGGGGTTTGTTTATTAAGAACTAGCCCCTTTCTTTCCCTTTTACCAGAGCTAAACAGCACAGACTTTACAGAGAGCGCGAGGCCGGTGGCATTATCAGTTGGGCACTTGTTTCCCAAACACAGCCCTTTATCTCGGAGGGAGCAGCATTTGCATTGCTGGGGTTATTCACATCACTTGTGCTCATTTAGAGCTGAGCAGCATGCAATTAAATAGCCATATAAAACACCCACTGAACGAGCAACAGCTGCCCACAGGTAACCTGAAATTTCATGCACACGCCTGCCAAACATTGCAGCTCTACCCCTGTAAATTCCCCTCCGCACGTGGTAGCAGCGCGGGCCCTTTCCCATAGCTATGGCTGGGTGAACAGCAGGCACTCCTTCCCCAGCTCAAGTCAAGCTTTTAATGACTTGGTTAAAAGCCTGACGCTGCAGATCACTGCTAGCAGGAGTGCTGCTCCACCAGCCCCAGGGGCAGACGTTCCCCCCCTTCCCTTCCCTCCCCTGCCTTTCTCAAGAGCAGAGCCCATTCGTTTTAGAGTTCAGGAATTTACCTCCAAGATCTGATGTGAATTCATTTTTCTCCTTCACATCAATTCTGCTTTACAGGTAAATGCCAGCACATACCTCCTGTGCCCCCCAGCTGGGGACACTGCACCCTATGAAAAGCCAAACCCCTGCCAAAGGAAGGGCAGGATGATATCGTTGCCCTGCAGCAGGGTGGGAGTTTTGTCAGTTTGTACTGGACTTCTGTAAAAATAAAATAAATCCCTGCCTTTTGGTGCCAATACTGCTTCAGCACCGCAAGTTCTCAGCAGTCCTCCACACTCCTTTTTGAAAGGGAAGAACGCTGTGTTTTAACATCTCATGCTTCTTTCTCCTGGGGACAGAGTCACAAATGCCAGACCAGAACCTGGTTTAGATCTTGCACATTTGTGGATTCTTACTGGCAAGAGAAGATCAGATGGGCTTTAACATGAGTTCTTTCTCCACGCATCACTTTGTAACAACATTCAAAACAGGTTAATAATTTGACATTTGGATACTTTAAGCTCCAGTAAGATTGAGGTGCACTTACAATAACCACTCACTACACCCAGATCACTGCTTCCCAGTAAGTGATGCTGCTGTAAGTATTCGACTAGACAAGTTCAGAACTTATTTTCACCTTATCCCAGCCCACTCAACAAGGCCCGACCCAAGCAGGACCCTCACCCCATGACCCCAAAGACCCCACATGCAGTGCTACTCCCCCACACAGCGAGCCAGCCTGCCAGGCAAGCCGGGGGCCTGAATGCTTTCAAGTGGGTTGGAAGATCGGAAAGGAATTTGGGAATTTTTCTGGAAGTTGTGAATGCCATTTTATGGCATTCAGATTAGATCATTTCCTCTTTCATCCTGGCTTTCACCTTATTGTAATTTTTAAATTTAGTTTAATGAAAATCTTTAATGAGAACGTTTAATGAAAACCCTATCAGAACTGAATTTCCATTCATTAAGGATACGAGGATGATTTCAAGCAGTGGGTTTCATAAGTTCTTCCAAAGCCAGCAACCTTAAGCACATGCTCAACACCAAGCCTACAAGCAATTCCCTGTACCTTAATAGGAGTGCTTATCTCTAAGCATGTGCATAAGTGGTTTGTTGGCAAAAGCTAGTGCTTATTCCCTTCCAGATGACCCTATTTAATATTTACCAATATTAATCTGCTCAGTAACTATAAACACCAGGAAAAAAAAAGCATTGAATTAGCTCTGCAAAGAGCTTTTCCAAATAGGACATTAGCTTCTCAAGGAGGATCAAACTGTTCCATGCCTGAGCAGTCTGAAAGGAACCGGGGCTGACCCAAAGCCACAGGAACCAGTGCAAGGTGTTGGCTGCTTTTACCAGCCCAGGGATGGGATCCTGCATGAACAAACACCTTTCTGGTTTTGGCACTGTGACTAGCAGGGATAACAAAGGCTGTATGCTGACATTAAGAGAGTTGGTTTTATTTATTGACATCCTGTTAACCTCCAGCCCCCAGTGCACTTAAAGGAAGCTGTTAATTTAATGGTTGCATCAGAAAGATATGACAAAACATGTACTGCTGAGCAACGATGGAAATCTCCAGGCCTAACATCAGCCTGAACGCCTGCAACAAGGCAGCGGCTGCAGGGAGCTCTGCACGGAGCATAAGGTTAAAGAATTCACCTTTGAAAAGGAAAGTTTTCAATCAGATTGGTAATAGCCGATACAGACCCTAGAAACAGCCTTTGGTAGAGGCCTCCCCTGTAAAAGCTGTACTGCAGCAGCAAAGCATCTCTAGGCCCCCGTTTCCTTCCAGTGGGATGGATGCAGAATGGCTGGGTTAATCCGCTCCCACTGCTTGGAGTTAAAGCCGCACACAGGGCTGTCAAGTGTTCTCAGCAGTCCTCAAGAACCAGGAAAGGTTATTTTGCTATTAAGCCTGGGCACAAGCTGATCTCACAGCAATGCCATTTGAGCATAGGTGATGTCTACCGAGACAAACTTCTCTCCTGCATATATGCCAAGGAAAAAGGAAAGCAATGGGAAGACTAAACTCAGCATCTCATTCTAGGCAGCGAACTGTAGAAAGACAAAGGCCATGATGCAACCAAGTATCTCAGCTCATACCTGGCAGCAGACACGAGGATGACAGCAGCACTTGTCAGGCTGAGTTCAGTAATTACCGTGCTCATGGCAATCAGGATTCCCTACAAGCTGGATGGGACATGAATTACAGCCTCGTTGTAAACCCATGTTTTTCATTCCTGGACTGTTTTCCCCTCACCTCCAGCCATCAGCCCACGCGTGGAAGTACTGCTGAACATAACCATAGGAGCCAGATCTCAAGATTATACACTTAAAACTGAAGATGAAAAGCTTCAAGTGGTTTAAAGTGATGAAGCCATAGTCTTTCCATTCCCTGCTCAGACACATTTATACCCCAGAAAGCAGCGTCACTTACACAAGCAAAGCAGGAAGATTGTTTTATTACCTCCATGTTCGTGGCTCAGGCCAGCACTCACACTCCGGGTTAATCCCTGCTCCCTGACCCACACCTGATGCTTCTACAAATTTGAGCACTGACTTTCCAGGCATGAGACCGTGGACTCCTGTCAAAGTTCTTTAGGATACTCCTGCAACTCCCAGCAGTGCTACAAATGTGGTCACTGAGTGTTGGTTAGTCTCAGCTTTGCCTTTCCCATAAAACAGCCCAGCACCTCCAGCCAGCCTCCCCAGGTCTCCTGAGCAGCTGCTGCTGTCCCTTCCCTGAGTCTACTCCCTCACCCTTCAGCCCGTGGTACAGGATCAGCATCATCCCTCATCCCTTTATCCCACTGCTCACATTTTTCATCCCCTAGCTCCTAACAAGAAATGGAAAGGGAAGTTCCTTACAGCTTCAGCCAACCCAACCTCCTGAAGTCTTTCTGCCCAGAGAGACAATAACCATGGCCCAAGCCAAGATACTATCTCTTCCAGACGAGGGAAGTCTGGCAACCCTGATAGCTAATGGCCTACGTAAGCCCATTACAATTTCACTTTCCATAATTCAACTCATTTCTTAACTGCATGGAAATGCTATATGGTATTTATGGAAAGTTCAGTGTTACTCAATGTCACTACATTTTGGAAGCAGCAATGCTGTTTTTAGTGGTGTTGGTTAACCAGCCTTGAACTACCACATCCACTTGATAAAGCATGGACACGCCTGTGGAGATTTCTACCCAAATAGACTGGAAAAAATTGTGAGCCACTTCAGAAAACAAAGTCACTTCTGCACACAGGTTCCTCCCCTCACCTGGCTGCTCTCAGCACAGGTGTCCACCTGCACAGACAGCAGAATTAAAGCCTGATCCTGTAATCATTAGCCAGGCAACTTTATGGTGGGTGATGGTCTGCCTACCTGGATGAAGTGAGTGCCTGACAGCAGCTTCCAGGACAGGAGCATGCCAGTTACCTTTTTAATCTCTTGGTCTTCTCATCAGCAGCTCCATGTGGGCAGCATGCATGTAAAAGGTATTTTTGCTGTGAGTGTTATAGTTTCTATTTCAGTTCAGCAGACTTCTATATTGAACCATCATTGCCTACAAGTGAGTTCTCCAATTAATACTGCAGCAGATCTAACAAAGAGGATGTGCAAGGCTTTGCTACAGCACCTCCAGGAGACCAGGCTGCCACGCTTTCCCAGCTTTTCCAAAACCATGAGGCCAGTTTACCAGGCCAAATCAGGATTTAACCTAAACCACCAGGGCATGAGTTATTTTGCATGTTTAAAAAACAACCACAGCACTAGGTCTGTCATTCTAGACAATAACATCCTGTTTATCGAGTCAGGAGCAGCAGCACCCCAGCTTTCTATAGGTCACCCTTCCAGCTCCGGGCTGAGTTTGCTTTCGGCTCTCACAATTTTCTGGAGACGCCTCCCCACCACCAGCTCTGCCCCGTTGCTGGTAGCAGCCAGGAGAGCGGAGCTGAGCAGCTGCCCACTCCTGCTGCAGGCATGGCGAAAGAGATCCAGCAGCCTCTCAGAACAGGCAGCTGCCCTCCGGCTGTCACGGCAGAGCAGGATGGGCTTGGCAGGACCAGGCTTTGTGAGGACAGGCTCCAACTGCCGTGGCACATGTCCAGTGCTCAGGACGGAGCATGGATCTTTATACAAGGAAAATGCTTAGGATGCTGCGGCTACCAAACACAGTGCTGACAGATTTTACAGAAGACTTGGAAATATGGGCTCAAACCAGCAGTGAGGTGGCATATTTTCAAGCACATGAAGCACAGCTTGTTTCTCAGTGCAAAGGCAGGCAGTACAAACTCATGTTGCCCAAACCCTTTACAAACACATCGCAGTGCCAGGGGACACACACATTTCACCTACACTCTGGTGCCTGCCTCAAGCATTCGGTTTTGAGCAACTCCTGACACTTCTACCAAGTTCAAGCTTTTAAATTTGACTCACTTTAGGAAACACTGGACATTAATCCCCCCGTGCAGGTACTAATAACTAAGAAGAAAGCATCATTGAAGTCCCCTCAGCCTTTCCCTCCCCAGGCCACCTGCTGAAGATTTATCACTGACAATCCTTCCTGCTTTAACATCCAACTGCCCTGCCAGGCCAGCCAGCAGTTGGGATCAGCTCACCTCCTCATCTTCTGCCTGCAGGGCAGTTCGGGTGAAGGCAAACCACATGAAAGGAGACGGTGTTTGCCTGCTTTTACAGCTACACAAAAATCGCCAGCTGATATGATCAAAACGCAATTTTTAACTGGCCCTGATAGTTAATGGAAACTAATCCAGGAACAAATAAGTGAGTGTGACACACTGTGGAAGACTACAGAAAAACTCAGAAAGATTTTAGAGGCAAAGATCAAAGAACAGGCGCTAGTTAATAGCCACATTTTCTTGAAACAAGCCCTTCCTTTGAAGGCAACAGCTGATGAATAGGAATCCACTGAAGCTGATCCTTACCAAGTGCCTTTGAAACAAGGTGTGTACGCTCTGAAAGAAGGAACTTTCACACTGGCAGTATCACATGTTCTCTGAAAATTCTTTTAGTTACAGTAACTTGCATGGATAGCCTGCAAGGAGAAAAGCAAGCACCTGCTCCCTACATTAAACAACCCAATTGCAAAACTGGAAGAAGATTTCTCCTTGCAAGTTACGGGTAACATCCCAGTCCCACTGCAATCCCTTGCTTTGACTTGTTGAGCCAATGCTCAGCCGATTTATGGAAGCTGAGATCCAGCAGAACACTGTGATGCCCACACGGCTACTGGGTGCTTACTTTACCTCCCAGAGCAGGTTCCCACCCACACCACTGACGTTCAGGTACTGGAGCTCCCGCACAGGGAGGAAGCCCGGTGCTCTCGCAGAAGGCCCAGAGTCCCAGACCTTGAGCTAGACAAAAGAAAGCAGCGAGAACAAAGGAGGAAAAAGTGGGCCTGGGAAAAGATTGAAACCTTGGGTCCCTGCAAGGTATTAAGACGTGGACTGGAGCTTCAGGGTAGTACTGGCTAGGAGTTAAAGTCAAGAAAGTGAGAAACACCCCTCAGTTCCTAGTACAGGGAGAGCAGCAGTCCATACAGGAGAGAGGAAAGGCCATTTTGGAACATAAGTTCCTCTAGCCTCATTCAAAGCATCACTAACGACAACCTTCACCAGAAGAGTGGTGCAAAGTGAGGTTTTTCCACCCTTGAAATGGCACTGCTCTTATCACAGGATGTCTCATAGCAAGCAGGAATAAGCCATAAGAAAAATTAAGCCCTACATGGAAAGACTTGAGGCCTGGCTCAGCTGGCTTAAATAGAACTTCCCAGGATTGCTTCAAAATGGGAGGGGGCCTGCAGAAGCTTTTCCATGATGCCAGCACCAGCTATTGCCTTGCTGTTAGTCTCCCACATCTGGGCTGCAGCTCTGCCCTGGGGAACTGACCCAATGTGTTCTTGCCTTCGCAGAGCCCAATCTGACCAAATAAACCCTCAGCTGTCCTCTTCATACCTAAAATGAAGGGGCCCACTTCAAAGATGACCAAGGATCCCAGACACCTGGCCTCATGGATTTCCAGAGGAACTCCCCTTAGGCTGGAAGGTCTGCACTTGCTAAACTTAACCTTCAGTAAATACCCTAGCTGCCTTTTGTAACCAGACACCATTACAGAGTGATTTCTTCAATGCAAAGCTGGTTTGATTTCTGCCACAGCCTTCTGAGCAGGTAGCACTGGTACAGAAATGCGCCAGTCTGGGAAAATCCTCGGGGAAAATAAGCCACCAAACAAGGGCGGAGGGCAGCAGGGTTTATTTACCTCACCGGTAACTACTAGTTATAGCAATAACATTGGATTAGCTCACTGGTCAGGTTTTACAGAAAAATTCCCAACACACAGGGTGATGGAATGGGAAAAATAAGAGCTGAAGGATGTGCAAGGACAGGAAGCTGTTGGCTGGGTAAGAGGTTGCCCTGCAATAGCTTCCTGAGAAGGCGGCTGGCTTAGAGACTAAAAGGGACCCAAGTCACATCAACAACTGTCATGAGTGGCACAAGTATTCCTCCAGCCTCCCTGCACCCTGCCCACCCGGTCCCTCGGTGAGGTGATTCAGCTCCCCAACCTAACCCAGAGCCTTTGTGGGGTTCCCTCCCTGCCCACACTGCCACGCAGAGGTACAAGACATGCAGACAGTGGACCAGCTCCAAGACAAACTTGGCTAGCACAAGGAGTGTAATGAGCTAGACAAACAATAGGTACCCAAACACATTTTCCTACCCTCGTGGGATTAAAATTGCTCCCCGCATGTCTAGTCCTCTGCTCTGAAGTTTATTCCTCTCTGCAGACAGATGTCTGTAAAACAGAGCACTGCTGTAAGAGCATTCCTCCCTCACCTACCTGCTTTCTCTTTCCCCCTCAAATCCTGGGCAGAACCCGCTTAATTTTACAGTCAGCTTCCAAACCCTGCTGGCAGTGAACACAGGGTGCTGCCTGGCATACACAGACCTCAGGCAGCCTCCAGCACTTTGTCTCTGGGTACTCCCCCAGGCAGGTCACCAACCTTCAGTGATGCTTCTTGTTACCCCCATGCCAGGTGCAAATAGTTGTCTTCTATTTACATCTCAGGGAAGGGCAAAGAGAAGAGAGCCCCAGACCCCAAACAGGATTTGAGCTTTACACAGCCAGACACCCCTGCCACTGACCTCTGCCAGGTGGGAGTTCCCAAATTATCACAGCTTATTTCCCAGGAGGAGGCCCATAGCAGAACACCAACCCAGCAGTTGGTTTCATTTCACAGTGTGCCATCGTCACTTCCCCCCAGGTGGAAGCTTATTTTTACCGGGAACATGTTAAATCTCATTGTTACTACACAGCTTTCCCTTCCTCTCCTCTGTAAGAGCAGGAAGTAGATTTAGCACAGCCTAAGAGCCAGGTGATAAATATTTTGGACCAGTTGCAGTCAGCTATAGAGGACTAGAAAAGCCTCAGATAAGCCTTCAGTGTCAAACATCTGCACCCACTGAGGGCCATTGAGCAATACAGGCTTGGAAAAAGTGAGCATATGGGTAGATTAATAGATTTTAATATATTTTATTAATCTACACACACAGACACCAAAAGTCAACTTCATGCATCTATCTAAAAGTAGACATACAGAAATTAAATGAATACCTTATAAAAACCAGCAATGAAATGGCTGTGTTGAGACACCACGCTCATACCATTAAGCAAGTGCTGTGAAGTTACCAGTAAAACCATTCTCTTGTTTCACTCTCAAGTGGGAGATGTCCTTCCAATTTTCAGAAGCCTAAGGGACTCTTGGGGAGAGTCAGACACAGTAACTCAGAAATGTCACCATTAATTCTGAATTTTACACTAGGCTCTAATTGACAGCAGTGATAAAGGACCACAGATGACATTCTGTTGTCTAGTCATAGTTTAAGGGGGTCAACATTCAGATTTCAAGAGATGCCAGATAATTCAGAAGTTTCCGTAACTGGACTTTGGGGTAATATTTATAATACACCTGGGAGCAGCCTAAACACGAATTTCAGCTTCAGACTCCATTCCCATTCTTCCTGCCCACCTCAGTGCTCTCCAGATCATAGCTGAACCATCAGTTTAGATCAAACTCAGAAGAGAAAGTCTTTTCTTCATTTCCCCTCCAGGAACATCAAAGACCAGAGCTGCTTTGTTCCATTGTCTCACCACCAAGCCTTCCCTGGGTGATTCAGTCTGATGACAAATGGGTGACAGGGCAGCTGGCATGGTGCTGGTTACACCAAGAGCACATTTCCAGCAGCTGAGCCAACAGCACAATTCACTGAATCCAAGGCAAAAGTTTCATTTCCCCCTTTGGATCTACAAAACCACACCTGGTCTGAGATAGGAGGCACAACTTATGTGACTGCTCTCTGCTGCAGGATCCCTTTTTGCTTCAGCTCTTTTTCTAAGTATGCTGAAACTTAAGAGATTAGAGAAATCAGCAGCGCTGAAAGAAATTCAAGATCCTGGCTGAATAACCTGAGGTACCTAGATTTCTTTGACAATTAAAAAGCCTCAGCACAGAGCAAGCACCAGGAGCTGCCAGCAGTGTGTCCAGGTTCTCTGCTCCCAGTTGGGGCAGATACGCTGAACAACTGCGGGCCATGGTATCATGCAGATTCTTAGCAATTATACTGGTGTTCGCATCAGAATTTCAGCTCATCTCACAGCATATGACTGCAGAACATACGAAAGCTGCAGCAATATGCTGATCAGAACTTCAGACGGTATTAAGCTCATTCCATTCTATGCCCTAGCTCACACCGCAGCATGGCGGATCCTTCACCACTCACAGCTGATTTAATGGGATCTGTCCCCACCCGGAGCAGAGCAGCTCCAGCACAGAGGAGCTCAGCGCCTGGCAAGCTGGGTCCGACCACCCCACTGTGGAAGTCTCATCGGGGCTGTGAAATTGAGGCACACAAAGGTGCTTGCCTGCACAGTAGTCTCTGGACACAGTTAAAGTGTGAGCTGTGTTTTGCTGGAGATTACCATGTTGTTACTGGTTCCCTTGATACCACCAGCTCCAAAGTGTAGATACAGCCGGGGGAATGCTTAAAGAATCCAGATGCACTCCTCAGCCTTAATGTGTTTTCCTTTCCCCCAAATATTGCTATACATTTTCTGTAGTGACAGCCGTGACTCAGATACTTCACTAGAGAAGAGGAGGATCAGTTTCTTTGGTGCATGCTTATGTGTTTCTGCTGAATACCTAAGAACACAAAAAGAGCACTCTGCCTTCAAGTCTAATATATCATTTTATGGAAATTACAGGAACATACTACACAGCAGCCTCCTTTCATCAGGATGTAGGCTTCTTAATATCCTAGCAAGGAATATGAAATGGAGCGATCTACATCTTGCCCTGTTAAAGGACTTTACCAAAGACCATAAAACAATTTTCTGAGATGTGACTGGCCTGGTTCAGATCTCTTCCTCAGTACACCTCTCCTTTAAGTACCAGAAATGAGCCTCCACATGAACAAGGGAAGGTTTAGGAAAAATAAACAGACTGGGAGGCATTTATATGAAAAGCACTTAAATAATCTAATCTCTGTAGCTAATTTAAGAACTCCTAGGGAAAGGAAAAGTAGAGATAAGGAATCTTAATGAGGTCAGGCCAAAAATCAACACATGATCAGCAATCAAATGCTTGCTGACTGCCTGTTCATTATATGTGATGAGTCTGACAGTTTCTCAAGAGGAGAGACCATTACAAAAAACAGTAAAAACATTCCACTAAAAACCCACTGAGCCAGTATTAAAATCTTAGTAAATAGTAAAAGCCTAGTAAAGCATTGCTAGTCACTGCTAAAGCATTGCTAAGCAACCCTTTATCCTCCTTAGGACTGGATTAGCTTCATCACAGCAATAACTAACAGTCCTTCATCCTCACTCGCAACGCTGAGTTTGAAGTGCTATGTAATTTTCTTTGAAATGCCAGTGAGAGCTGCCACTCCAATTCCCAGCCCCTGCTGAGGCAGGGAGAAGCTGTGCTGAGGGAAGCTTGTCTGTAGCCACCAGAAGTCAGAAACCAGGCTACAGGCTATCAACTAATTTACCTTAAAAGACTTGCAATATTTATTCACCCTCACACTTTAATTCTTTGTGATTGATAACCAGCAGCTGATATCCCTCTCTAGTACAGATCTAGAGGCACCTAGCTTTGCTCTTGCCTGAAGCTAAGCTAACTGCAGTCAGAATTTCTGCTAATGCACTATTTAACTGCAGTAAAGACTGAAACCAGGAAAACTCCTGGGTGTAGACCTCACTGGACTATTACTGAGGCAGCAGTTTGCTGCTAGGCATTGCCACCATTTTCCCTCTCTAATCAGTATTCCATTTACATTTGTACCACCTTAGCAGGCCCTCTGCAGTGCTCTTTCCCTGGATGTTAGTGATAAATCACCTACCAGGGTATACAACCAGGCTGATGGTAAGCTAGCCTAGTCTAACCTACAAGCAAGCTCCAAAGACAAGAGGTGAGGGAGTTGACCAGCATCAACCTGATCTGAAACCTAGAGTGATGACAGATTATTTAGAGACCAGTGAAAATAACTTGATGCTTAAAGAACATGGAGCCTAAGAGAAGCAAGTTAGGAGATTCTTATGGGTCTCTTAGCACCCTCTCCCCTGTGGAAAGAGGCATTTGGGAAGCAGCAACCAGGGACCCCTTCATTTTCCAGGCTATAACAGAAAGTGATGAGCCCCAATCTTTTTTGTCTCTACCTGAATTTTCTTCTTATATCAGCACAGATATATTGAGAATAGCACTCCCCAGCCTACACAGGGTTTTAACAAAGGTGCATCCACTGTCATCTTTAGTCTGATAGATGTGGATTGTCACCAGCTGGACCTACAGTGCAGATTTAATGAACACCTAGAATTTACTCACACAGCTATCTACTTCAGTTGATAAGACAAATAAGCTGATAATTTGTTGTGAACAAGAATTATTCACTCCAAAAGTTATTGCCTGTGCCTACATAAGGTACTTGCTAACAATAGTTTTTGTAATAGAAGAAAATCATTCAGATAGGACACTTGTTCCTTTCAAGCACAAACAAAATATGTACTCTGCTATTGTGCCTCTATCAGAATGAGCATTTTAGAGCAGAGAAGAGATAACATGCAAGTCAGATCCCTTTACCTGCTATCTCTGGTTTATGAAGAACTCAAAAGTATCACTACCCATTCTCAGAGCCTGGGTTGTGAGACAGACAAGGTCAGTTCCTACACTGTTACTCACGTGGATGAAGAGATGCTCTTCCAGAAGCAGAAGGGCTAGCACCAACATGGTAGTCTGAGGAGCTCCTCCTTGATCCAAGCAATTCATCCTGCAGCTCATGAGGAAAAGGTACCATTTGCTTTCCTGAAAGACAGTACCCAAAGAACTTGGTTAGGTTTCATCACATGCTGGCACAGATGAAACAGGGCCCCAGCTGCTCTGTGGTGGAAAAACCAAGAACAAACCCAGCACAGATGCTGCCTCCATCCCACAGAGCCTGAGCACAGGAGCAAGCACCACCACCAGCCCCAGACACAGCACAAGACAAGGCCAACCCTCTCAGGAGCAGAAGGAAACTAGGCCACACATACAAGGGGCTCTCCAGAATACATCCAACTCCAGCACATGCCCAAGGAGGCAGCAGCAAGGCTGAAGACTGACAGCCCAGTAGCACAAACAGAAACAGAGGCCCTGGGATGAGCTTAAATAAGGCTCATGGGCAGGGCATGGGTGAGGCCTCAGGTGAGGTTGCTCAGGGCCATTAAATGCAGGCAAAGCCCTGACAGGTACACCTGCTGAGGACGTTCATTTTATATAGGGTGTATGAAGCTATACTGATCCATTCCTGTGTGAGACCAAAAGCAGACACTGCTCACACACCAGACCCTCTCCCCAAAGCACCCTGTGATGAATTTGGCTCTGCCTAGCCGTGGGTCTCTGGTGGCGAGCAGCCTGCTCCCGGATCAGGCCTCGCCCAGGCTGATGAAAGTACTGGGCTGGCAGCATGCTATGGTCACATTTAAGCTAATTTTTGTCAGAGCTCCCAAATTTCCTGGGTTAATGCCACCTCAGAAAAGGCACATCACTCCTTTTAAAAACCAAGTCCCCTTCACTTGGTTTGACTTCTTCGCACACCAGCGCCCCTAGGGCAGAGCTCAGAGGGACAAAAAATGCCTAGCTTTAAGCAGTTGGATTTGAATAAGCTTATGACAAGCTTATTTTCCCTAAAATCCATCATGTAGCGGCAGTGTTGCCCACCCTTCCTTCCACATCTTCCCTGTCTGGGGCCGACTCTTCTTCCTTATCTCCAGCAAGCAGTCCTGACATTCTCCAGATACACACATGAGGTCACTCAGAGACTTTCTGGCCAAGTACACTGCTTATCCGCAAAGCTTACATGTACAGAAGGCTGGGGACATCTCCCCAGATCTGAGCTGAAGGGACAGCTTTATCTCTGCAGGAGTCCCACAGACACAATACGGCTGTTTGCCCTGGGCCGTGCCTCTGCCTCACAAGGCCCTCACAGTTTTCAAGGGAACAGATTGCAGGGCCATGCCAAAACTGGCAGCTTCCTGGAGAATTTGCTGTAGAGAACTTTAAAGAGGTTGAAGGTAAAGAGGACATCCAGTAACCCATGGGTTGTGGGGTAATGGAAAAATAAAACAGGAGAAAGAGAGGAGTGGGAAAAACCGTGTGCTAAAGAAATGGTTTCTTCTGCAAAGCCAGGCCGGAGCTTAGTGAAAATAGCACTGGTCGCTAATTAAACTGCTCCTACTTGTTATGTTTCCTTTTCACAAACTTACTTCTCTCTGGTGTAAAGACAATGAAGAACTTTCATTTTTGACTAAAGCTGATGTGCCAAATTGTGAGCTCAGTTAAACTGGTGGAAACGCACATAAAACATTCCCTTAGGGGAATGGGAATCGAGGGGTTCGGAAAAGAGCCCTGGTCGCACAAGTGGAGTTTCATTATTTGGTATGTGAGTTCATTATAAGTGGGCTCAATTATATTTCATCAGTGAGGACATAATAGCCTTTTCATTCAATGTATCTAGTTGAGTTGAATGCTAAGCACATCTGATGCAGCTTTTGGAAAAAAAAAACAAAACACGAACAGTAGCCATGTGAAAAAACAAACAAAATGACTAAGGCATCTCGGTGCCTCAGCAAGCTCTTTTCTCACGGAGCCATCGGATAAAGAAGTGAATGAAGTACAGTAGCTTAACATGCACTGCATGAGGGTGTGCGGTGCCACATTCGCTGATTTACTAACTCGTTTTGTTTGAGGGGCACTTGAAAGGCTTTGACATTTACAGCTCTGTAGTCAAATGTGAAAGGAAAGAATAGATTCTGTATCTCCAAGCTCCCAGCTGCTGGTAAATGTCTACTGAAAGCGCCAGCAAGCCCCATGAGATCAGGAGGCACTGTTAGCCGCAGAGCTTTCCAGGTTTGTCTGCGAACGCTATTAGAGCAAATACGTCAACAGTCAGGAGGGTAAAAAATGTAAATCTACCTCTCGGAGAGATGTGAAGTCTCTCAATGGAGAGCTGCAATGCCTTTACCACGTTTGCTATTCAAACACCGTGCAAGCTGCATTCAGACAGCAGCCTAGAGCCTGTGGTCAGCAGCCATGCATCAGTTCCTGAGCACACACTGGGTATCCTAAGATACTAAAGTCAAAAGGGTTGAGGATGTTTTCCTGGGCTTTAATTGCAAGAACAGTTTTGTTTCTGTGTGAGTCACACGCAATACAAATGTTTGCTCTACTGTAGGTCTCCTACTTCACAAGGGCCTCACAGTTTTCAAGGATATAACACACACAAACAGCACCAGGAGCGCAACAAGCAATCTGCTGAAGTTTCCAGTTCTGCAGTAAACCATGCTGTTCTCACAGACACAAATGTTACATCTGATTTGTCAAGCCTGAAAGCCTTTTGTCTTGCAAGTCAGTCAAGGGAATATGCTTTTGACAGTGTGGGTGTTTCCCAGCTCTTCAGTTCAGGGTGAGCGGTGCTGGTGTCGGAGCCTTTGGCCCAGCATCATTTTTTGACTGCCGTGCAGTGCAGCTTCTGTTTGCCTGCGGTTGCTGACAGGCAATGCTGGAAGTCCGCAGCTGTCCGTACATCCAGTCCTTCTGCCAGTCCTTCCCACCTGTTTGGAGGACCCTTCCTATGCTGTTAGGATTTTTTGCCTACATGAGGAGTAGCATGGTAAAGACTGCGGGGAGCAAGGGAAGGAGGAGGGTGGAGCAGGAGATGGAGGAGAGGAAAAAAACAAGATAGCAATGGAGTGGGAAAGCAACACAGAGATACAAGGGGAATACGTGGATTAAGACCAGCAGGGAAATGATAAGAATTGTTTTCACAAGAGGGATGGGGCGGTGCTGATCATGTGTTGCCTGCATGTGAAATATTCTTTATGGGTTTTTCCTGCAGTTTTGCTCAATTGGAAACCTGGATGGAGAGCAATATCCCTTCCTTCCCACAGAGGCCAGAATATGGGGGAAGAAAGTGGGAAGTTGCATGCTTGGGTGCAATCCCTGGATGGGAAGCATTGCTGGTCCTGGAGTTTAGACATGGCCTGTTTAAGATATGCTCAGGGTGGACAAGAAATGGGAGGCAGCCCTACTCTGCCAAACTAACTGGGAGCACTATTCTGGAAGAAGTTTGAAAGCTGGTTCCAGAGATCACTGACAATATCCATTCTTGCAGTTACACGTTGTCATCTCCATCATCTCAGAAACTCATCTGGAAAAGATACTCCTTGTCGAAAGCAGATGTGAATTTGCATTCCTCTTCCTCCAGGATGAGCTCAGCTAAACTGTTCACCTACAAGACACATTCACCCTTCCATGGACTAGGCATTATTAAGATCCATTATTTTCTGCTGCACTCACATCTACAGTGCCTGGATCAATGCTGGGAGGACGCCAGAGGGCAGATGGACATGTGTCCGCTCTCCTTTGCTGCATCCTGTGAAGAGGAGCCAATGCATACTGAAAGAGCAGAACCCTGATTTTTCTTTTTCAGCACTGTATTTTGGTTGCCAGTCCCTGCCCATCCTGTGTGCAGTGGCTCTGCAGAAGGAAATTCCACTTTCCCAGCTTTTGGGGAGGAGACATCAATGGGAAATTCATTCCCTTTCCTTGAGGGTGCCAGAACAACACCTCCTGTTTCCCATCCTACTGCAACAAGAGAAGGCAATGGGTGTCCTCACGAAGGTACATGGCTCCTGCAGTGCCAGATGCAGCACTGGTGAGTTGTTACAGTGAGCAGAAAAGTGGGGTATTCCATTTATGTTTCTATCTAAATGGCATTGTTTAATAAATATGGACAAATTCCCCAGAATTGTCTGCTGAAACACAAATCACCCACAGTTTGGATTTCACTTAGAATAATAGATTCGCTTCTCCTTTTAGAGGTTCCTATTTATCACATCTCATGCTCAAAACTTTTTAATTAAGAAACAATGCTGTCAACATAGACTTTTGTGAACTAAAACAATGCAGTGGAAGAAAGGCTGCTTTGCTCATTTTCTATTGCACATGAATGACTAACAACATTCTGTGAGAATGCCTTTTGAAGAGCACAGTTGACCACTGCCACCCACCATGCCCGGCTCGGTTCTGATTCCCCCCATGCACGGATCAGTTCCTTAGGCTTTATGTTTCTTGAAAATGTGTACGACATCTTTAGATTGGAGATAAGGTCAGCCCTGTATTCCTTGCCTCAGCTGATGAGTTTCCAGGCTTGATTCATGTTGACTTCTACCAAAAGAGAATATAAAATCGAATTGTAACTAGCATGTGAGAAAAAATAAATTAAGTCAAACAAATCATTCTTTTCATCTGCTCTGATGCTGGCAATAAACATCGCTGTAGCTGTGAAATGCAAATGAGTGGGGGCTTTCACTGCCTGACAGCAGACATCACATCACCAGAGAGATGGCCTTGAGATCCCTGCCAGTGGCAGGCACAAGCCATCCCTATGGCAACTGAAGCAGTGGCTTGCATGGAAGAGTAATACTGGGGAAATGCTTACTTAATAAGCTCTAGCAGCTGAAAATAAGTCAGCAGCACAGAGGCAGCCTGGCTTCTGCAGGTCACATCAAGGGTTGCTTCCCTCGCTGGCAATAGGGACTGCCAGCAGGTGCGATTCGGCTGAGCTGTGGGGACGTCCCGCTGGATGTCCCTGGTCCTGGTCCCTGGTTATTCTGACCCAATCCGACCATACCACACAGTGACCCTCATCTGGCACACACACACAGCTTTCCTCCCCATAAAAATGAGAGTACAGAGGAAGGAGTGGAACTTGGGCACCAAGCAGACAACACACCCAGGCTGAGGAGCTGTCTGAGCGCTGCGAAACCCGCGTTCCTCTGGCCAGACACAGCCAGGGGACTAAAACTGCTTCCAGCACATCCTTTTATAGTCTGCTTTCCACACCGTAGATGGAGGCCTTTGCAGAACAATGCTAAAAAGCTGAAATGCTCCAGAATCTCAGCAGTGCTCACTGAGCAGGAAGACAGGTGTGGGGGCAAGCAGAGCAACTCAAATCCATCCTGGCTTTCATGTTGGCGCTAGAGCTTGCTGCCAGGAGAACCAGAAGAGTGTTGCCACCATATGATGCCACGACTCAAAGGGAACAAAGGTTTGTCTCACACCTTTGAGCTCTTACAGCCAGTAATTGTTCCATGGATTGCTTTTCTCATGGTGGACAACTGGCACTGACAAGGACCTGTTGGTTTTTCAATATCTACCTCTCCTGTTCCTATTTTTTTATTAGCAGTGATTATAGGGAAAGGCAGTCATCATTAAAATTAGGGCGAGATAGCAAAACTTACCTGTTAGAGGCAAAAACAATGGACAAGAATTAACTAAGCACCAATACGAAAACTGGTTTGTCCTGATAATTCTGAACAGAGGTTTGAATAAGGCAGGAGCTTTAATTTACAGCCATGTTTCAATGTAGCTTTCAGTAAGTTATAACTGGGAATCCACTACACAGGAGTAAGGCGAGTTTAGTTAGGAGAAAAAGCTCTTATTAAGAGAAAAAAAAAATATATCAGCAAGCCGAAGCATTTGTAGCTATTTCAAATCAAGTGATGAGATGAAATTCTGCCCGTTACCGCTCCTCCCTGCACTCACAGCCGAGCCGCGGCCCCAGCCTGGAGGCAAGCAGCAAGAAATCCCTGAGAAATCCTGACTGGCCAGTAATGAGCAGCTGAGAAGAAAGTACGGAGTTAGGTAAGAAGCCCGGACACAGAGCAAAAGGAAGCGGAGAAGTAGTGCAAGTAATCTTCTGTGAATCACCAAGCAGAACAATCATGGAAAAAGAGTTTATTATCTGATAGTTACAAGTGTTGGGGAGGGACTGGATCACCAGAGGACATCTGCACAGTGTTTTCATCAGCCTAATTGTGCCAACATTAACATTAGCCAACAGGAACTGAGCTCAGTGTATTAAACAAACTTGCCAGTGTTAACCTGTTAAAACTCTGAGTACTCCACAGAGCCAAGTCCTTCCTCGGTCCACCTGAAGCATGGCAGTGCCAACCAGAGCCATGTCTGTAACCCATGTATTGTGGCAATTCGTAGTGAGATGCAGGGGTTTCTACTGCTTCCAGTTCAGCCCTCACCAGTAGCGGTTTCCAGTCCCCACTGCCTAATTGAAGGCTTTTCTGAAGTTCTTCCAGTCACTGTTGTGACTTCATTTCCCCGCAGACTTGTGATCGCCATCACGATTGGCAAACTGGCCGGCAATGACAGCGGAGCCCCTGCGGCCCAACGGAGCAGGCAGAAGGGTGACGGCTCCAGGTCAGTCCTGCAGCGATGCAGAGAGTTGCCCTGCTGATGTCTGCGCTGTCCCCGCGCTTTTATAGCAGCGCTCCTCAGAGCATGGGCCCCACGCTTCTTAGAGCGTTGCATTTGGAGGAATTCATCAAAGAGACCAGCCACAGGCTATGTGGCTTTTGGTGCTCATCTGAACTTTACAGAATTATACAAAGGCACACAAACAGTTTGTGCGTGCCCTGTTTTTACCGTACTGTGATAGCACAGCATTGGCATTTACATCCCGTGTTCTGCATAGCCAGAGCCTCACTGAATTTGGGTTCCTAACTATTACTGTCTGTCCTGCCAGCAGCAGCACACCAGACATTTCAGTGCTAGGTCCTTGTGGACTCTTATTTCTAGCAGGATAGTCAGGAATCTCCTTGTTTTTTGTTACATTTACCTAAGGGTGCAGCCTTTGGCTTGTGCCTGGAGCCTCTCATTTCAGTTAGCAGCTCACAGAGAGCAGGGAACTGAACTCAATTTTCCTGATTTTTCCCTTGTCTAATTGTTATTATGGTCCATAATGAACTTAACAGGGGTCTTTCTTCTAAGGGCAGGCAGCAGAGCTCTGTTACAAGGTGAGGTAAAGGAAGAAAACGGGGCTTCTCCGGAGCAGAGTATTTTCCCATGCCACGTACACCCGTTAAAACCTAGTCCAGCTTCAGGTCTGAACAGCAGTTTGGACAAAAGGAGTTGTCTGAGATGCTTGGTAGAGAAGCAAGTCGACCAGCAGGAGAAGCAAATGTTGAATCCAGCTCCAGTGTCCTCTCCCAGGGAAACAGTTTTCTCCTCTGTGACCAGGACTGGCACAGGCAGTTTCCTCCCTCGGCCTTGGTTTTCTTGGCACGTTGTTGATTTTATTGCGTAATTTTTCTCCCGATGGGTCCAATCCCTGACTTTTTTCAAAAGTATTTGGCAACCTCTTTCTCATTACCATTTTGGTCGCCTCTGTGTTCTGGGGCTGCTCGCGGGGTGATGCATTGCTGCTGGGTGACATTTGCAGACACATTACTGACAGGAACAGAGAGCCACAATGATTTCCTGAGGTGAAACTTCCCGCTAATCTGTGTGTGTCTGTGTTTATGAATGTGTTGTTTCTTATTTTTCCTTGGCTTTCGTGTGATGTCCCAGCTGTACAAATTACATCACCATCACCCTGATATAAATTCCAGTTATTCATGCTCCGGACAGCCCTGCTGCTCGTGTCTCAGGGCTGGGGCCGAGCAGTTTCTCATGGTTTCTTCCCAGATTCAGGACACTTGATCCAGGCCCATCAAGTCTGGAAATCAAGGGTTATTTTTACAGACTGCTACCAAGTACTGTGGTGGCTCCACACAGATTATTTAGAGTGCTGCTGCAGACAGAAAATCAACTTGGTTGGTGGGCTTTGGGACCTATATTCCACGATGCACAGGAAACCTCCAGCTTTACAAGCTGGGAGAACTCAGCTTGAGATTTAGGAAGGGAAAAAAAAGTTAAGCTGTGATTTGCCTCCTTCCTCAGTGATACCTAACATTTGATGTTAGTACACTTGTCATTTTATAGAAGAAGTGACTCAGAAGCAGCCGAGCTGACAATGCATTTGCAGGTGACAAGTTTCGGTGTTAATGTAATCTCTCTAAATGGGCTTTCGAGATACAGTATTCACTTTCCTTGAAAAATGCTCCTGCAAAGGATGTGTTTCATTCCTGACTCCATCAGGGCTCTGGCAAAACAAGAACGGGGTTACAGGAGACTGAGAAGAAGGGGCTAAAGCGAAGACACTTTACATTGTCTGGTGCTCAGGGAAATGGGGTGAGCACAGAGAGCAGATGTCGGGGGAGCGGTGCTGCTGAGCTGCCGAGCTGTCCTGGAGACACCCTTCCCTAGCACCTAGTCCACACCAAGGCATTAAATTGGAAGGACTCAGTTCTCAGCAGGGGAATAGGATCTCACTTTTTGTACCAATTCACTGGATGGGACTATGATTAAATGATAAATCAAGCCATTTGTATTTTATGTTTATATAAACCATGTATTGTATGTCTTCATTTTATACAATATCTAATACGGGGGGCATAGGGGGGAGAAAGGTAAACAAATTATTTATCTTTTTTAAAATATTTGTAACACAATAATATTTAGCATGAAAAACCCCAGTTTCCAGTCCTCTGCTACTTTGCCCCCATACTCTTCCCATCAAACCCACTAACCCAAAGCAGCCCGTGTGGGGTCTCCCTCCCCACACCTCAGTGCTCCCAGCTTGCCCAAGTCTCCTCTTGCCCAACTCTGCTGAGCCTTAAAGACATTGACTTGGTGGACTGGCAGCGGTGGAGGAAAAATGGCAAAGAATTAGAACAGCACATTGCCAAGGGGTATAAAGCTATTGCCATAGAAAGATTTGATTGAATAAATCCTAAAAAGTATTGATTAACAGCTAGAGCAAGCTTGATCACAAAGCACGATACAATACGATGTGCATGGGACGTTATCTTTATAGTCTTACCATCACTAACTGCACAGCCAGCACACGGCAGCACCCTCCCGTGTAAAGCTGTCTCAAAGTACTGTGTCATTAACACAAGTGACTGGAGGAATAATAAAGCTATTAATACACAACAATGGCTTAAAATAATACAAGTTTTTTTTTTCACGTGCAGACCATCTGCTGCAGAATTAGGAAAGTAAGTTGAGATGTCCAAGCCTAGCACAGCGAGCTGGTGGTAACAAGCTGGGAGCTAAAAGCGCCCTGGATAAACGTCCTACGTGCGCTGTGCTGCCTTGCTCCGGGAACCCAGGCAGGCTGGGGAGCAGGCTGCGAGAAGCATGGAAGGCAGTTCGCAAGCCAACACGAAGCTGTTGAACGAGAGCTGTTCCGTGACCGTGCTCATTTATAATGACACTTTCATGGGTTTTACTGTCTGTAAAGGTACGTTTTTTTTTTTCTGTGGAAATAGAACATGAGAGTGGAACAAAAAGCAGGGAGAACAGCAAATCACACCGAAGTAATGAGACTGGCTCTTTCAGGATACCAACTACATTTTTGCTTTGGCTGCAGATCAAATTGTGGGTAGAAGCTCTCTCTCTGTCCAGATGAGGCTTCCATTTCTAGCTAGCTGCTCGCCTCGCCGTTTCCGTCTAACACTTGCTAATACAGCAGTGTCCTCTGTACCGTATTTTAGTCTCCCTGTCATTACTGCCTCTGCAGTTTGTCACTTGCAGTCCATCGCTCCCCTTTCCCATTCTAACTGAGAGATTCCTCGTAACAGAGATGAAGTGCTGGATTTGATGGGCCAAATCCATTTTCTGACAGACGGCTTGTCATGGGAGGACACACAGTGTCACCATCGTCATCCGCTTCTGCTGAGTGTTACAGAAACACAGGCGTTTCCTCAGCCCCTTCCATGCGCTTTGTTTACCCAACCTAAGAACACAACAAGAGTCTCAACACCCTGGGCTGTCATTATGGCAACTGCCCTTTTAATTAAGAACAGAGTTCTGCACTGCATCAGCAGGAAAAAAAGAAAAAGGTTTGTTTTCTTAATTTGATATGTGGTGTGGGACACCGACCTACGAATTTAGGCCAATAAACTTTCCTTTTTTTTGCAAGTAGAACTTTCATTATTTCATTTGCTGTTTATAATTCTTAAAAAATGGAAATATCATAAAGGTAATATCCAAAACAAAAATGCTACGAAAAAGCATAAAGCGAGTATAGATTTTTTTAATGCTCTTAATTAGAGTCATAAAATTTCAGAGTAGAAAATTTCCATCTGAATGACTCACGTTATTAAGCACAGGACTGTATGTTCCCATGGCTCAGCAGCCTTAGCAAATATATCATTAGTGGTCCACAGAGAGAGAAGGGATACTTTGGTGTTGGTGTTCTTATTTTCAGCAGCTTAACAAATTAATGATATAACTGTCATTAGTTTTCCATAAATGTTATCGTTGCCCCTGCCAGAGTGTGATTGGAGATGCAAGGGGAAGTGATTCACATGACAGCCCGTGATTCACGTTGACTGACTTTCCATAGTCTGTCAAAATCCAATCCACATCATGAAAGGCTGAAAAATATTAATACATTACATACGCTGTAAGGACCATCCCAAACAGACTGCCTGCCGTGAATCGACATGTCACAATTCTTTGATATTTCCTGCCTTTTTAACACGACATGAAACGTATCAAAGTGAAAGGTGTTGGGACTCCTGGAACTTTGTCTGTTCAGGAGGAGGTTAACATCGTACAGCACTAAGTCATGGCATTAGCCTTGTGCTGGGTCTCAGAAGCATGAATGTGAGGACCCGGGCAGTGCTATTTCGTGCCTCTGCCTGTCTGCAGGTGCTGTGACTGCAGTCTGTTGATCTGAGTCCTCATCCTCAGGGCCTGACCCTCACCTACCTGAACACTCCTCCAGCTCCTCCAGCCGAATAGCTGGGGAGGTTACTGCCCCACATTACCGGTGAGCTGTGGCTGCATAGGCTCAAGTGCAGATTTATATGACATAGGAAAATGCCACACGTGACAAGACCTGAGAACCCTCTTCTTCCCGCCATCATCCCGCAGCTACATTGCTGTTTATTTGTGGACTATAATGGTCCAGATTACGGCCTGCAATCCCATTCTGCCCTCAGCCCTGGCTTGTTACCAGGGACCCAGCTGGTATTTGCTGGGATTGACCTAACCCTTCTGTGTGGATTGACTTCCTGGCCTTGGCTTTGCCTCGCTGCCGTAATGCTGAATTCTGCTCTGGGCTCTTGGCCAAAGCTGGCTGTGATCTCTGGGCCTGTCCTGCTCACCTCGTCCAGATACTGGGGGACTGGGCCCTAGTTTATTGACATAATAGATAATGTGAACAACATCTGTATCTTGAATTGTCTATCTGCTAGCTTTGTATGACACCTATTAACTCCTGAAGTGATATATAATGAGCAATCAGCTCTTACCTTCTGCACGTCACCTGACACTGTAGGCTTCTGCCATACTATTTCTTCAGGCACCTTTTCTTGGGCTGAAGAGTCACGGTTTACTTTTTATTCTATATATGCATACAGGTACGTAGGCACAAAGATGTACACTCACATCCCCCTGTTTATTAGTACTGAGCTTAGAGATGAGAGATGCTCAAGAACTTGTGCCTTTGTGGCTTGGGTGATTTGGTATCTAAAAGTGGATCTTTGCTGGGCTGGGTTTAAACCCTTGCAGGCTCCCTTAGGCAAATCAGACAAAAAAAAGTGCAATAACATGACTTATTTAGTGATGTCTTGGCAGACCTGCTGGGCAGCATTTAGGGAAGCACTTGTTTCTCCCTGGTCAATAGGGCTGCTCTGTTAGGAGATGCTTTGTTCCTTTCTCCCTTTATTATATAAGTGGCAATAACTTAGGGAAGAAATAGTGCAAAGTCCTAAACATTAATAATTGATCTGTACAATGCAGAGTCACTGTTTTTCCTTGTAATTATTTTTTGGTCTCTACAAAGTCCTCTAAATGAAGAACGGATGAGTTATGCAATTAAACTAAAAAGGGTGTAGGTTACATCTGACAAATCACGCTCAGGTACTACTCCATTATGCCCCAATATGTACACCAAGGTCAGTTTTTGGAGAGTAGAGCACAGCCCAGGCTTTCAAGTTGGATACAGAACCAGCTGCAAAAGGAAGTTGCTGTACTGGGAGCCGCCGAATGCTTAGCTCTTGTTGGAGCTTGTCCTTCAAGGATGCCTGTGTAATCTGTGTGGCACACACTGTTCCACCTGAACGTACGCACTGGGAGGGAGGTGATGGGAGGTGGGTCGGCGTTCACCGCTGTGTTCCTGAGGGGGGCAGAGAATGGAGCAGGGAGAGGCAGCACCGAGCTGTCAGCCCGTGCAGCCTGTGTTTTGTAGTAAACATCCACTAACGTTCCCATTCCAATAAAAAAATAGAGCCTCTCTGATTTAGCAAAGAACTTATTGGCAGCTGCAGATGTGGCTTCATGACTGAGCAGTGTCACAACAGCTCAACAGATGTCAGAACTTGAGGCTGCTGAGAGGTTTATCTCCGGTCAGTTGAAAACGACGTTAGTTAAAATAGCTGCTTCCTACCTCTGACTGCGGTGACCCGCTGCTTCTGAAAGAACTGGGACCTCTCACCTCCCCCTGGTTTTTGAGCTGCTCCCCTGGCGACTGTGCCTGCTGTTACCAAGCCGAGATGTACAGGCTGCGCTGCCCCACGCGACACCAGAGCAAGGAGAAGGACAGGCAGCAACTGCTAGCGTGAAAACACTGCGCTGCGAAAACAACTGCTCGCTCACCCGGGGAGCATAGCTGGCTGTGAGGTACTCTGAAGCGAGTCTTGTGGATGCGGCAGAACTAGCTGTCCCTTGGTCGTGCCATCCGCATCATCTGACCAGCATCTGCCAGCCAAGCTAAAGCTCTGTGAGCTCTGTGCCCTGCCACTGCTGCTCGCGGCGCAGCACGGCCGGGGGGCAGGTCAGGGCTGCGACGCTGGTAGCGAGCTCCTGCCTCTTGTCAGCTAGTTGTAGTTTTTCCTCATTATTAGCTACCATTATAAACAAAAAACAGCCTCCATGGCAACGTAGCCATTTACTTTTCAACTTCTCAAAAAGGGAATCATTTAACTTTTTTTTTTTTTTTTCCCCCAATTTATATTAAAAGCTTACAGAGGCAAATGTGGGCATGTTCTGGCAATTAGCAATCAGCTGAGTCAGAGGTCTTCGAGGGAGCTTGTAATAAAGCTCCAGGAAGGATCTTCCTCTTTTATATTTAAGTTCTTGTATCCGGAATGAAATCTGCATTGCTCAGCAGAACAGCTTTGCCTTTTCGGGATATATCAAACAGATCCGTGTGATAGTTTCAAACGAGATGCTTTTCCTATTGCCTTTGACAGTTAAAAATGAGGTAGCTCGGTTTGTACTAGCTGCAGTGTGAGTTGTACAAGCCTGAACCAGTGAACCTGCCCCCAGGGCGCGTTCCACCAGCTGCCTATATGGTCCCTACGGCGACACCAGCCCAATAAACTTCTGTTTTAGAGTAACTAACAAGCAAAAAGATCAATTGGTTTACACTGGGAATAGGATGTGATGATGTACTGATGGGTCACCCCGGTTCTCCAAACCCTGCTCTCCTTTCCCAGGCCTTAGGTGGGCTCCTTGGCTGCAAACCAGATCCCTCCAGCAGGAAAATGCAGGCAGAGACATGTTGGGGAAGACTTCTCTGCAAAGGCTCTGCCTCTGCTGCACAGTACCAGGAAAATAAGACTCTTATAAATGAAGGACTTGTTCCTACAGACCTTTGTCCATACCACAGACCCTAAATACCCCCTTGCAAATGCACTAGTGGAATGGCTGAAAGTGGTGCTAGCAGAAACTGTCACAGTAATAGCACGAGCACCTGCACGCCCATTTGAAGCACATATTTCATTATTTTTCAGGGTAAAATACTTGCCCTGCAGTCATGATGTGGGTAAAATGACCCTGAAAATACACAGGCTAAATCTGGGCTCAGGACTTGAGTTTGGCTCTGCCACTTCACTGGCATGAGTCAGGTAAAGGACAGTGTGAGCAAGGGCATCACTTAGCTCAGTAAGCTGACACAGTTCCTTACAGACGTTATCATCCCGGCCTCCTTATCTGGTGCCATCTGCTCGATTCCAGTGGTATTTTTAGCGAGCATTCACTGTACAGTTTTTCCAGTCTGGCTGCCTGACCCTTCGGTCTCTTAACAATGCAGCTGCAATGGAAGTGGTGCACAAGCAAAGGCTGTCAGTGAAGTGGGATTTCTTCCAGATCCCAGAATAACCCCCAAATTTGACCAATCCCGTCCCCTTAGAGCTGTTTTCTAATGACTCAAGCTGAGAGGCTTTTTCTGTAAGGTTCTGTTAACCTATAAATGGCTGCAGCTCAGCTTTGAAGTTAACACTTCATTAAGATTAATTGGGGAAGTTCACACCTCTGCTGGGAGTTTGTCTAGCAGACTCAGCGAGACAGAAGTGCGCTGATTTACACGCTGATGCCTGGCTCTGCAGCCACAAAGGCAAGGGTAGTGACAGGCTAAAGATCGGTGCAAGAGCTGAAAAATGACCCTGCTTCCCTAGGCTTGGCTCCTCCTGAACCTCAAAAAGTGAGTGGAAGCTGATGGCAACGGTCCTGAACTTGCAGTACAATTTCAGGTGCTGGTCCCAGGGCATTCAATGACCAGAGATGCAGATTAAACCTTTTCACTGGTGGGGGATAAACAAAGAAGTAAAATTTTCCATTCTGCTGCTGCTGCCCAGTAGGAGCTGGAGATTATTCACTGCGAGGAGAAGGGAAGCAGGGCTGGAGCCTGCTGACACAGGCGGTGTCCGGAGCACCGTGTCCATGGGAGAGCTCCCAGGAGGATGAGGGAGGAGGAAGGCTGTGTAATTCTGTCTCTTCCCCTTGTGTCAGGCCACGTGACGGGAAGGATGAACCCTGCAATGCATCAAGTCCATCGAGGACTAGGAAAGCCAGTGCCCTTCTAGCCTCGGGTGTATCTGAGGGCATTATTGTTGCCTTCAAACCGGTGGTGCTTGCAAGAAGCAGAAATCAAAACTGGAAACAAATCAAGTAGGCTTTAATTTGCTTGTTTGGGACGAAGTTTTTGAAAAGCTTTACCTGTCAAAGCCTGTTTTTTGTTTTGTTTTGTTTATAATGGAGATAAAAAGTGTGTGTGTCAGCATCCTCACCAAAAAAAAAAGTACAAAAACAATCAACAGCCCCCACGTCACACGTGCAAAGGAAAAGGGGCTGAAATCTCCAGCTGCTCTTCTGTCCTCCCTGGCTCTGCTGCTGCCAACTGCCCCTTGCCAGAATCCTGCTGCTGCAGCTCAGTGTCATACCTCAGCACAAATTACAGAGAGTTTTGGTTACTATGCCTGACCTTAAATTGTGGTTCAGGCAGGTGTGCTGCCAGCTCTGCTAGAGGCTGTAGCCTTCAGCAGCGAGGCAGCACAAGTCTCTGCATTTTCCTCAACCTGTCTTTCTCCACTTGACGATTCTTTCAGTCCAGGAAATCAGCAGTGGCTATTTGAGGTCAAACGGTCATTTCTGTAGGATTTCTAGATGATGGGCATTCAGTGTCCCAAGTAAAAGAAACTCTCAAACAAATGGACACTTAACCCATACATCAAGTCATGAGCAGTTACTTGTTTCCATCCGGGATACACCTGATTCACTACGGTGGTGTGTTTGTCCTGCCGAGGACAAATAGCTGTCACCAGGAATGTCTTAAAATTGCCATTTTCTGACACATCCCTACACTAAAACAGCAGAGGTGACGGCGGTTACAACAGCACTTGGGAGGAGCTGCCTGGTGAAGCCCTCTGTTGCCAAAGCATGGAGAAATGGAGTATCAAAGCTATGATGGTGTCATGCATGGCATGGTAAATAAGTCAGATCTTAGACTACGTCAACGTTCATACGCAGAGCAGATCTTGCCTGGAATCAGTTCTCATCCTGAAGAGCAGATGAGCTGCGAAGCCCCACACAACGCTGCACGTAAGCCCCAGCTGAGGTGGTTTAAGTGAACTCTCCAACCTAGCAGTGACTACCTTCCGCAGCAACGACAGTGTGGTGCTTTCCATAATACCGGGTCAGCATTTTGAGAGGGTTATGATTAGCTGTGATATGACAAAATAAACAATGGTGCGTAGTGTTTGCACAACGGCTTTCATACTTACTGCTTTGTGCAAGATAAGCCTGTGGCCTGAAGCTAGGAGAAACATCCCTTGTAGCACAGTCAGCTTCTTTGATACTTCTTTATCTTTTTACTGTGTTTATTGCTGGCAGAAAACAAGAGTAAATGTATAGATAAACTTCAGGGTCTTATCATCTTGGCTAGAGGGATAATCCTGGCTCCATTCATGTAAACAGCTACATTCCTTCTGATTCCATTTGGACCAGGGTTTCATCTCCTTGCGTACTTTTTTTTCCCTCTGTTTGCAGTCCTTGAAGGAATTACAGACCGCTGCCGACCACCTGCATTCCACTGCAGGGATTGCAGCTGAATGCTCAGCAGAGCTCAAAGAGAAATGTCCCCATCTTAGACGTTCAGATCTGTAGTGTTTCTGCGGTGGGGGACCTGTGAACAAGGACAAAAACCCATCTCACAGGAGGGAGCTGCTGGGGGAAAGGGCAGCTCTGGCTGCAAACCTGTCCTCTGATGTGGCTGCTAAAATAGGCCTGGTTCCCTGCGTTACCAGCGGAGCACGGAGCCTAATAGCTGATGTCAGACAGACAGAGATGAGCATTACATCTTAAAGTTTTAGTATCTCCTTGTTTTATGGTGCTGGAACCTTATTTAGAAAAATAACTAGATAGAAAGTTAGCAACCAGGGATCCACTGCCCTACTTCTATATATACATCCTCTGCAGGTCGTGCTATCATGGCTTCACAACTTGTGAGGATATTTCCAGCTCCATTAAATGATCTTTGGTCTCTATGGCTCACACAGGTGGAAATTCAACATATATATTTATAATCTGAATTTTTTTCAAAACGTTTCCTATTTTTCTGGATGAATATTTGTAGAAATGAAGGTTAAGATACTGGCTCTACAAGAGCTTGAGATCCCCTACTTGTTTACAGGTCAGCTACAGTTCAAGCATCCACAGCACAAACCACCCTGCCACTGACCTTAGCTGGCTGGTGCTCCCAGCCACAGTCAGTTTACTGGGGACTGGGCTATGCGTAGAAGTTGTCTGAAGGAGCCTGGGCTCTCTGTGTGTAAGGAGAGGTCCTGTTCCACCTCCACAATAACCCAGAGCTCCATGGTCATTTTAAATTCTACCCCCTGTGTTATTATCATCTGGAAGGCCAGATTTGAGCTACCTGTATCTGACTCAGGAGAGGTATCTGGCTCTTGAAGGTCACTCGTAGCTACTTACAGGTCAGCTTGTAAAGGATTCACGAGCCCAGGCTGGCCTAACCCTATAAGATCCCTTCTGACCACAAGACTTCATGCATAAGGAAGAAATGTCCTGTGTTACACGACCCATCAGTAAGACAGCACTTCCCCAGACATCATGCCTTTGGTAGCATCGCAGGGGAGCTTCACTTCTCTTGGACTCTGTGATTACAGTCTGTAGCATTGCTTAGAGGTGCTCCTACCAGGGCAAGAACAGGTGCATTTCTGCTTTACTTAGTTGAAAAGAGTCTCTTCCTGCTCTTCCTGTCCAGTGGGAAGCAGCACATGTCCCTTCAGAAAGCCCTGACAATTTATGGGGTGACAGCAGTACTCAAACATTGCAGCTGAGTTGCAGACCGGGAGGAGTCCCATGGGACGCAGACAAGAGGGAAAAGCACTGCTTAACTGACACGATCGCTTGTCCCAGCTGAGTCTTTATTCTAAGATAGGTTTCACATTTCCAAATATAAAACGCTAAACCAGTGGTAAAAGACTGGTTTTTGTTTGTTTGTTTGTGTGTTTTTTGGAGGTGCTGGGGAGACTGGGCATGGGGCAGAATTCATCTAGATCCCCCAACCTGAAAATGTACGGCTGTGAAATCAGTCCGGAAAGTAGCCGAATTCCTTGCTATAGCTCTTGGAAATCGTTATAGAAGTAAAGCCAGATTATTTCTATAGAGGCTGTGTTATCATCAGAAATGGTCTGGAAAGAGCATGTTAAGATCTGTGTTTGATTTATTCGAGGACCTAGGGTTCAAGTTCAAATCCAAATCAGGATTAAAGAGGATTAGAGTATTCAGCAGGAGATCTTGGCTTCAAATGACAGAAACAGCGAGAGATCTAGCTGGCTTTGGTGATAGGCCAGGTTCTTAAATCACCTTGATTTTGCACACCTCTTCTTGCAGATAATTGAAGCCATATTGTGTTACATAGATGTGGCATACATTTCTATTGATAACATGTGTTTACCTTGAGAAATTATATTTGTGCCCTGCAACGGAGACAAAGAAGCTCCTTTTCTGAATCCGTGATATCCTCCTTCCAGCTCCTGTCAAACAGTAGAGGCCTAATTTGGATTCCAGTGATGAGGAATAACCTGATATTTTGCTTACGTTCGGCAATGAAAGGCCGGTTCTATACATCAGTTCTACGCTGCGTGCTGGTTTGTTGAAGGCATTTTACCACACAGATGGCGAGGGATTTTCAAAAATACAAGGGAGGCCTGTATGTTATTTGTTTTAACTTTTTCTTTCAACTTTTTTTTTTCATTAAGTTCCCAGATGACTGCACACTCCTGAATGCAGCAATCTGTTTAATCTAGTTTTAGCCTTCCTTTTCCTGTTTTGCTGTGTACTTTTTATTCCATGCCAGTAGCTATCGAGGCAACACTGTGGATCCATTATCTGTTTCAGGCCTCTTGGAATATATGTGTTGGCTTTGCTCTGTGTGCATGCATGAGAGAGATGGAATAAACATGCATGTGGCCAATTAGTACACTTAAATTAATGAAGAGCAATCTATGAAACTCCTTTTCCTGAGAATTTGGAAATAGTGAGAATGTTTGCCATGTAGCCTTCAAAAACTTCAAAAGCAGCTATAAGGTCACAGTCTAATACTCCCTTCTGTATACTTACGCCTTTTCTAAAAATATTTCCCAACTTAATCTTCAGTGTATGGAACAGGAGGGCAGAGGGGGGACTGCAGTGTTTACGGCCAAAGTGCAAAGACGAGGAGGAAAATTAAACCCACAAAAAGCAAATCTTTTGATCTCTGCCTTATTTTCCTCATTATAAACTTAACAGTACCAGCAGTTATGTTTTAACTAAACACTGAGTTTATGGACCCGGGACTCTGTCTATAGATAACGGAAGGTCAAGAGGAACTAACTCTATTTCTGCCTTTGCTTTTGCAGCTTTTCCTTGAATTGGGACACCCAAACAAGTCAGTGGGAGTCTAAACAACACCGCTGGTTTGGATGGGTCTCTCCTTGTACTAGGTAGGACATGATCAAAGATGTCTGCTCTGGAAATACGCAATCCTGATAGAAAAGTCTCGGTAACATCACAGGTAGAAGGGCCTCATCCTAACAGAGCCTGAGCTCGTGTGACGTGTCCCGAGAGCCACCAGTGCCCAAGGGACTCCTTGAAGGGTTGTTTCAAAACGCCAACCTCTCGCATCGCGTCCTCTGGGTGGAATGACTGAAGTCCTCTGGAAACTCAAGCGTAGCAAGAAAGCATTTTCGGTATGCAATGAGCAGGTCAACGAAGGATCAGAGCTTCCAAAGAAGTAAAATATGATCTAGTCTGCAACAAGTACTGGCACCATCCACAACAAAACAAAGTCTTCTCTGTGCTTTTTCACACAGCACAAAAAAATAATGTAGATTCTCCCTGAAACCCCTCTGAGACATATAAATAATTGTCAGCTCAGCACTGGACACCAAGCAGGACTGGCGTTAGGGCAATGCGCTGAGAGGAGCGCGTCTACTGGAGGAGTAGGCATGGCCCGTATCACTGCCAGTCACTTCTAATTTAGGGTCTATGTTCACAACTAGTTCTGAACTGGTTCCAAAAATAAAAGGAAAAGAAAAAACAGTTCCCGAGAAGTCAGCGTTCTGGCTCTGACTGACGTTGGCTACAAACACGCCTGGGTGAGCAGCACGGAGCTGAATCTGGAGTTGAAGCACAGACAGGTCATTTCAAAGAGTCCTGCAGTTAAGCAACACTGTTTACCCTTGGGAAGTCTCCCTTCCAAGCACTTCCATCATTCCACATGGGCTCCTTTCAAAGTAAGCTGTTGGCTGTTGTCAGAGACTTCATTTTTACTCCTTTTGAAGATTTTGGGATGTCTGGGGAAGCTGCTGTATTCATTTTCCCAGGCGTTTCAAATTCAGAAATGCTTTTACCTGAAAAGGTTTTACCCTGATGGAGAATTAATTCCAGCTTTATTTGTGGAAGAAAGTGAACTGTACAAAGTGAAGGATGACCGGCTTCTTCTCAGAAGCAGCAATTCTGAACTGAGATCTGCTCGGGCATTCTGGATATCTGCACGTCAGCGTGCAGAAATAGCAAGCAAATGTAAATGAGTGTTCCTGAAGACAGCCCTGGAAAGAAAATATTTTGTACATTCCCTAAAAAGACCTGTTCATAATGCTGGTGACAGCAAGAGCCCAGTACCAACCTAGATCAGAGAAAAGTACTGGACTTGCACAGCAGGAGATGAGAACTCGCTGGGTTTGGCACCTTTCCCTGCTGGGTCACAGTTGTACCCATAGCGGCTGGCCGGGCACCGTGCTGTCACCTGCTGGTCCTGCCATCAGCACCAGAGCAGCATGCTTCACAAATACACCGTCAGAGCTAGCACAAAGTAGATGTACTGTTGACTCTATCAGAAGAGATTTGTAATTAGACTGACCCTTTGGCTATGAGGGAGAGTTTGGGGGCAGGGGAAAGGATGGATGGATGGATGGATGGATGGATGGATGGATGGATGGATGGAGAGTTTGCCAAGGATCAGGACAAAGAAGTTGAGCAGAGGGCTAATAGGCAGCAGAGGAACTAGCAGAGTTCTCACGGAAAGATAAATAATGGATAGATGCCACAAAGACAGAAATATACACTTTTGCTGTCTAGAGGAAACTATTTACACTACCCATGTACCTACAAGCTAGACCATCACCATCAGACTCTTCTTGCCTAGATTCCACCACAATGCCTAGCTCAGTGTTTTGTTCCAGCTGCCTCTCAGCATCCAGAAGCACCTAAGCTTTAGAAAACTCCTTGAGGTGAAATCAAGGCTGCATAAATCTGAGCTGAAATGCAGGCAGCCTTCCCGAACCCCACGCCGTGTGGTCTGCGCACACATGCATGTGAGTGCATGCATGTGCTCATCGGGGAAACAGAAAGGAGGAACTGAGGCAGCAGACACATGACTCAGGGTGTGGGTGAGATTGGAAACATAACCCCGGGACTGCGGGATTATCAGCAACCTCAGATCTCCGTTCTGCAGCAGCTGGGCCACCTCCCAGCACAAAATGCTGCAGGCAGCGTTTGTGCTCAGGAGTCAGTTATCTGTGGGAGCAGGTAGGGGATTAGTGACCTGCTAGGATTTCACGTCTGTCAACAGGGTGAACACTGCAGCTACTCAGGAATATTCAATGAGAGGAAATAATGCAGCTTTTTCTGTTCCACACCGCAAGTCCCTTGTATCTGAACTGAAGGGGAATTGTGTCTCTTTGACAGAAGGCAGCGTGTGATGTGCCTGCAGGAGATGTGGCTCTAACTCGTTACCGCACGCGTGGGGCACCTCGCTGCTGCGTGCTGGCCGAACCTCCAGCCTTCGTCCCCTGTCTGCCTCCGGACTGCAGCACACCACCCTGCGCTTGTGCCACTCAGTCCTGTGCCATGTGAAACCAGTCAGAGTTATCTGGCTGGAGGGAAGAAAAAAACCCCAGCACGCTCTTAGGAATGCTGTTCCTCAGCCAGATCAATTTCCTGACCTGACTCACAGCACTGATGTGAAAAACAGCAGGGCTGGCACAACCGGGAGGGCAGCACTCAGGGGTAGGAACCAGCAGAGAAGAGCAGCCGTGTCTTAACTCTGACTTGCTGCTGAAGACTTTGCACCATGAAGCTACAGCGGAGCTGCAGGCCGGTGGCTAAGGCTCAGCCCAACCAAACGTGTGTTCTGGCGATGCAGAAATACCGCAGCTCTTTTTTCACATCTGTCTTTGAAGCGAGGGGCATGAACTTAGGCTTGCATTTTTCACCCAGCGAGATCTTATTATTCCACTAAACAGCATATTTCCACCAATGTAATTAATCAGGAGATGGCAAACGCTCACTTTGTTTCATCCCAGGTTTAAAATCCTATTCATCTCCCTGGCCTGTGGAGGCTCTCCCCACATGGCGTGTGGCAGTGCATGTTTTGTGCTTCCAGTTAGTGGCTCCAGAAACACCCATTCTTTAAAGAAACATCCTAAAGCAAAAACTAGCTTGTTTTACAGTTTACCTGTCTAGAATTTTGTCCCCACTCTCTTTCTCAGCTTTCATTCTCTTAACCCGTTTCTCTGTCTCTCAGGTGTTCCAAGTGAAAAAGCACCTCATCATTTAATTAATATACCAAGAACAGCTCATTTTTCTGTTTTTTTTTTTGCAATATCTTTTGAGACTTCTTAAAAGGTAGCATTTGCATCCGCTCCGTGTTTTTAACTTTAAACACCTTTCCTTCATCCCCTGATTACCCTAAGTAATTTTTTTAATAAGTTTTGGATGCATAATTTCCAGATTACAAGAGCTTTCTGTTTTAGATTCACCTAATTATATTCAAATATTCAGGTGCCATTTTTTATCACTAGAATGGAGTCACAAGTCAATGGAAGTGAGTGGTTTTCAGGATCAAGTTCAAGCTTGTAAAGAGATGAGCTACGACAACCTTTAAAGAAAGTTATCTCTAGCTAACATCTTTCCCCAACAACAATAGCTGTGGCGCTCTCTCTCCTTTCCATTGTACTGCAATATAAGAAATATAAAGGAAAATATGGGAATATCTTGAGTATTTGTTGAAATTACCTTCATTTTTCATTGGAGTTTGCTCTGTGCCAGACAGAACTATACTTTTTCCAAACAACTGCGTCTTGGCCCCGATCCTGCATGTGCTTACCTGATTATTCTGAATGCTCCAGTGTAAGTGTCTCACAGAACGAGCAGCCTTGTCTACTTTGAATGTTAATCCCTGGGTAAAGTCAGGTATACATACACGGACCCCCAGCCCCAGTCAGAAGAAATGATCAATATTATTTCAGTGTTGCTTCCGAGGAGCTGCACAGTTTCACGTAGTATTTGTGTGAATCCCACCACAGAGATGCTGCAGTCCCTGTTTTAGTTACAGGAGAACTGAACCACCAAAGGACTAAGGGGCTGGTGCGATGACAGTAAAAGTGTCTTTTGGATAGGGATTTAAAGTGCTGCCATATGAGACCAAGTATTTACTTGGTCTGAAGTCTCTCTGCCAGTTCCAGTTTATTTAAAAAATTCTGAAGGATTAACTCTGAACAGCCAGGCTTCGTGCCAGATCAGGCGCTGTCACTGCTGTCCCAACTATATCTTTAGTCCCAGGGCAGATGCAGGGTTAGCACAGAGGTGTCAAGTTGATGTGAAGTGTATCACGGACTCTGACACCTTCAGCAGACATGCCTGCTCCAGGATAAATATGGAGAAGAAATCTCCAGCGTTACTGCTCTTGTAACCAGGGCTTTGCAGCCTTGTCTGAGATGGAGCCTGCGGTGAGGGAGACTGTGGCTCTTGGAGCTTCTTCTCCCTTTCCTGTTCTCAGTCATTAGCAAGTAGAGCTGGGAGGAACCGCAGAGTTTGGTCAGACTGGATGGTGTTTAAGGTGTTCCAGCCCAGCCCCTTCTATGATCGATTCTATAAGTTATAAATGAGAAGAACCACAGACTGTGAGACATTACGGATGTTCTCAAATCCCTCCTCACTGAGGGACAAGGACCAGAGGCACTGAAGCAGATTGCTGAAGGCCTGGGGAGAGAGACTAAGGCAGTTAGGGCAGAGACTTGTTGAGTGGTTTTCTTATGAGCATTTCCAAGTGTCTGAGTGTAAAACCCATCGGAAGTGCAGGCACTGTCCTGGTGCCGGGCAGCACTGAGGCTGAGGTCTCGGCTGGGGGCTCACAATCGTGAGGGCTGCAAAACTCCACCACATGTGTGCCTGTCACAGAGAGGCAGGGTTATCCACGCACACCCAATTATCTGCCACCTGTTAGTGTTCATATTCAAAGCTATTTTTGATTAAGGCATTTAACAGCCTTGCGCAGGGAGGGGTATGAGGGGTATAAACTTCCCTGGGGACTTCCTAAGCCCCTTCTGCTTTGATGTATGGGATAGCGCCATGATGAGACAACTACCAGGAGCGACATTAGGCACATCTACTGCCAGGGAAAGGATGAGTCTTCCTCCACGAGAGGTTTTTCATTCATTCTGAAATGTCTATTACATGTATTTACTCTTGACTGCGTATGGCAGAAGTTTTGTAACAGTAGGAATTGGCATTTTTATCGCATCTTTGCTCCCTAACAACTCTTCTGGGGATCACAAAGCATTTTTTTTAAATAACCATCAATGAAGCGTCACATAATCTTTGTGTGGGTAGTGAAAGGTACTGTTTGCTTTTCTGTCACTTCAAGAGTTGTTTAAACCATTTGAATCTTCAAGGTTTAAAAGAAATATGAAAGCAGAAACTCGTGAAGAACCCATTTGTGTTATTCGAACACGCCACAATCACACCTCCAGCTCTGTGGCTGGCTTTCAAGTGAAACGTAAGTTCATCTTTGACCTATCAGCCATCAAATGACTCAGGTCCTACTCATATAAGAGACAATTTCACTTCCACTGCACATCGCAGCTGTGGTCTGCAGGATGCACACAAGAAGACAGGAGCTCGCTGCCTATACTGGCTCGTTCAAAGTGGTTGCTCTTCTCTTAACCAAAAATAATTTGAGGTTTTGTTGATCTGTAGGGCATGCTGCAAGATCTTTGCTTTGTTAAAAAACAAAAACAAATAAATAAAGGTGGGTAGAATTTGGGCGTGATTGTGTGAAAGAACATGACCGAGACTTTAAGCCTGGCTATTTATTGTAGATAAAAGAAGTAATGGAAATGTAAAATAAGCTTTTTTTTTTAATCATTCTAGCCTAAGGCACAGTTAGCCGAAGGGATTTTTCCAAGGCCATACCAGAACATTTGTATTCCAGACTCCATTATTTATCAACATGAAACAGACACATTATCTCAGGCATCATGTTTTAAGTCTGGAAAAGTTAGCAACTTGGTAAATCATTTTTAAAACTTGACTGCTTTTCAAAGTAATATTTTATGTATTTTCATGCAGCTTTGGGGAAGCTCTAGGAAAAAAAGTCATTGAGAGGAACCTAAAAATTGTCTTATATCATCCCGTGAGTTCTTCGAGATAGTATATTGCAACTTGGTGATATATTTTTTGTAAGTGCCTCACACCTGGCATAAAGGAATGTATTTTCTGGCAGATGTATAAAGATTTGGAGGAGACCTGTCTCCCTTTGGAAACCACACATGTCGGTGTGGCTTTGCATGTTGGCATGGATGGGCACCTCTATTCAAAAGCAGCGAGTCCCCTGCTCCCCCATGACTAAATGCCTCTTCTGTCACCCAGGGAATTGGAGATGCTCACTGCTGGCTAAGAAAAAAGCATCGAAAAGAAACCAAACACCTTGTCTAGGAGTATTTTTGCTGCACTTGTGACTAAAAATACATTTGGTGAAATCCAGAAAGCAACAGGGAACCTGCAGCTGAAACACAAGTGCGCGGCAAGGCGAGAGGCTCCTCCGGATCTGAAAGTGCTGTGAGGAGGCTGGAGCGAGGGGGCTGCTCTGCAACGTCTCGCTGTGATTTATGGTGACCCTGTGATCTGGGGTCTGAGCTGCCATTCCAGCACCGGAGAGTTTTATGACCCTTCTGTTGTTTTAAAGTTATTTGTGCATTTATTGTACGCTGCTGTGTTGTATTTTTATCTTTAGCAAGCCAGGCTTCTGAGCCACCAGTGTAGCTTGCTAATCACAGGTTTGGAAACTCCTGAACTGTAACTAGCAGTGTTATCTAAGTATTCCTCTTTCTGGTTTTCCCAGGTGCTTTTTAAAATTACTTTTGGGAAAAATCAGTAATAACCTTTGTTTTAAAAGCCTGTATGTGATGTTTTGCTGTTCCAGAGCCAATCTGCTGAGTCACTGATAATAGTTTAATTCAAAACTGGCACCGTTTCTTGTCGATTGCTCTATAGACAAAAATCTCCACGTTGCATACGCGTGTAATTAACGGTAGATAAGGCTGTTCTACTTAAAGGCTGGAAAAAGAAGAACAATCTTTCAAGTTGCACCCTGATTGATTTTAAATGAATATGAACTTTTGACAAAGCACTGTGTGTAAAATGAGGTATGGAGGGAAAGGCTTTCATGATACCAACAGAGAAGTCAGAATAAAAAGCAGAAACTACTTAGGAATTAATTAGAAACCTTAGAGGGAGCTGGGAATAAACCCCCCTGTATAGTGCTTCTACTCGACAAGAAAAATAAATGTTTACTTACGAAAGCGTTTATTTCTAAATTATCAGGTGTGGCTGCCTTTACAGGAAAGCGTGTGCATAACTGGCAAGGAAAAAGAAAAAAAAAATTAACAGGCAAAATAAATTCAGTGAGTAGGAAGGATATACAGCATAGAGGAAAAATACCGTGATAGAAAAGGGCAATGGACCAGCCGAAGTTTGCCGGTACGTACACAAATGACAACATCTGAATTTTTTACAGAGGGCAGAAACTATGAAGCATATTTTAAGTTACTCCTCCTTGTCTTTTCACCCCCACTTTTTCCTTTGTAGTTTTTTCTTTTTTTTTTTAATGACAAGAAAGAAGATAAATTGCTAGTTGTGAGGAGTGCTGCAGGGGAAACACTGGGGATATAACCACCTAATTATGAATTTCCTGAATGTGCAACATGACCAGGAGCAACTGGACAGGATTAGCATTGTATATTTCATCTCCAGCTGTTTCATGAATACCAATCTACAAAATCTTCCAAGAGGAACATTTTTTCTGTGGCCCTACTTTTGGCTTTAACAATGCAAGCAACACTGCTTTGTTTTCTTTAGACACCAAACTGAAACAAGAGCTTTCAACAAACAAAACCAAAGCAAACCTAAGGAGCCAAAGAACTGCACAGTGTTAAGGAGATTGAGCTGAAATATTTGTAGCGTATCAAAGGAGCACCCTTCTTGTTGGCAAAAGTGGAACTAGCACTGCGGAGATGCATGATTATGAGACAATAAATGAGACTATTTTCTTCTGGTGCAGTGGTCAGAAGTCATTGTTTTGAATGAGCACAACTGGTGTGTAATCTTCGTGGCAAGCTTCTTGAATTGGTTCAGCGCCAACGGTCTTTGGAAACACTTGGCAGATGGGAGCTTCTTTAAACTTATAAAACCAACGTAGATGAAAACATGTTAAAAACGTACTGTGTAAATCCTCAGCTTACAAGCAGACGAATTACGAACACAATGGTGCTTCTTATGGGGGGGGGGGGGGCCAACAGGAACATTTTCTTTCCATCGTGCCTTTGTAAAGCTTAAGAAACAATTAATAGAATAATATCCCTGACAAACAACTTATTCTGCGGTGTCAGAAATCACATCTCTAGAACAATGGTGCTGGTACACAGAGGGCCTCTTCTAGCTCCTGCTGAAGTCACTGGGACTTCTGTGACTTCTTGTACAACTCGACTGGGTGTATTTATTGCAGAGTAGTAGTCTGGGAGATTCAAACACCAAACTAAGGACTTTGCCTGTCAAATGGAATAAAAGATTGTCCAGTAGACAACTGTTTTTTTTTGATGTGCAGTGCAAACTTACCATGCACCCCAATAAAAAGGCAGATAAATTTTATTTCAGAATCCTACAGCAATCTGACCTTATCCCAATAATTTTTGATCCTTGATCTTATCCCAATAATAAAATGTTGAGATTTAATTTCTGCATGTGTTACTGAGCATGAGAAATACTGACTTGTGTCCTAAAAAGGGAAAAAACCTGCCAATTAACACCACGAATACAAACTCCTCACCAAGCTCAGTTAGTACATGAATGCAGAAGCATGACTACACGCTCAGTGAATAACCGGCATTCATTTCCTCTAAATAGAGAGGTACAGATAGAAATCCTGGTTCGTGCTAGTGTTTACATGCCCTAGTTATTTAAAAAGTATCCTGCAGAATTTTGGATTCCCCACAGTAAAAGCGACCATCCTGACCTGTGCACTGTGCTCCCCCACATCTGGTTCGGGCCGTTCTCCACCAGCACTACCTTGAAACAAAACGTTGTAGATGGAAGGAACTCCATACATACATTTCCATCTGCATGAACTAATGTGCATTTAGTTTTCATTCTACCAGATAAAAGTGAGGTGAGACCACTGTGACCAGAAACTTCTGTATGGTTTTAACTACCTAGCTGTTCAAATTGCTCTAACTTAAATGATTTGAGATACATAAAAGGACAAGGGCCTGAAAAGGGACTTATTAAGACCAACAAGTTATATGGTCCCTGCTTCGTTGCGTGATCATAAGAGGGAGGGACATCATTTTGTTCTGGATGTTTTCTGAGGGAGATCACACCGGCGTTTGGCTCACACACCCTGCCCCTTCCACCCCAGGAAAGGGGTGCAGGCTGCTGCGGGGTCAGGCAAACTGTTTCTTGCTGGCTGTGCCCCTTTTCCATCCAAGTTTATGCTGGCCCTGAGTGAGAGGACCTGAACCCAGAGTTCTCACCCTGTGAATGCATCACATTGGGCACGACGTCCTGAGCCAGCCCAGCGCCTCCGTGACACGGCTGGGCAGAAAACTCATCCACTGCACACGCCTGTGCTGCGCGGTATTGGCAATGCCTGCGGGCAGTACACCCCAGGTAAAAAAAAAACAGCGCTCAGCAAATAAATCAATCAAAGCGTTCTCTGTGCGCTGTTGAACAGCGCTGGTGCCAAGATCTCAGCCTGCTTGCCCTCCAGAATACAGAGCATACAGCTTGCTGGAACTGTAAAAGTTTAACTCAGATCCCACCAGAAACCTGAGGGAAAGTGTCTTGTGAGAATAAAGGCCATCTTCACAGCCTTTATAATGATGTCTGATCTTGGATGCCACATTCTGGTCATACGGACAGAGTTTCCACAGGCTCCTCTCTGGAATTTTTCACCAAATAGGAGGGGATGGCCGAGGGGGATGACAGCAGAATACAGAATATGGAATTGGTTTGGGTCCAGCCCTGGCCAACAGTGCTGAAATTGTTAGTGTGATGGGTAAACAATTCCTGCCTGAAAGGAGTTTGGGGTGTCAGCCTGGTGCCGGTCGAGATTTGTCTAGGGAATGGCTGTCCTGGAGCAGTGTTGCCACCCCTTCTTCCTGCCCTCCGTGCAGGCACCCGCGGGATGGCGGAAGGGATGCGCTACTGCCTTTCTGGCTCTGCTTGCTTCCTGAGTAAACAGAAAGATCTCACCACGAGAAAAGAAAAATATGCATATTATTGAAAGCATAGACTCAGAAAAACACGAACTCGTCAGAATAGGAAAGTTAAGTTCATGGTTTTGTCTGTATTTGTTTGGATGATCATTTAGGTCAGTCATTTTCTCCGGAGTATTTTACCCATCCCTGCTGTGTCACCACATAACCTAGCTCTTTTCCTTTTTCAGCAGCAAAAGACATTTCCTCCTGGTCTGATTAATGCTCTTCCTTGATCAGCTGGCTCAGGGAGTAAGTCATTAAAGAAAAGAGTTTAATTTCTAATTTATGTTGGAATTTTCTGAGGAAAAGCAGTCCTTGCTCCCCTCCCGTCCTCTTCCTTGGTTTTTGACACATGTCCAGTTTCTGTTGAACCATTTTACAGTTGCTGTTAGCTAGAGCCGGTCGTTGAGTTCATTGGGATGGAGAGGCTGAATAAAAAGTGCTCTGAAGAAAAGGTACGCGTTTGTTCCAGGCGCTGCTAAATTTGCTGTCTTTTTTGTGTCTGACCAATTCTGTGGTTCCAGGAGAGACTGGAAACCATGTGAAAATCAAAGTAACTGGGCACATTTTTTTTTCCTCAAGTATGTCCACTGTGGTTATTGCAGATGACTTTCTCTTTGACTTCTGCTCCAATGGTGAAACCCAAGTGAAGTAAGTGTGAACTATAAACGCTTTACAAAACTGCAGGGAAATGTAAACCGCCCTGCTCTTAATGATGGCAGAGGACATCGCTCTGCTACTGCCGGGGAAGGGACAACTCACCAAATGTCCCTACACCCTGAGCCTGTTTTGATTCTCCAAACGCGAATGTGCTTGGACCTAACCCTCCTCTGGTCCGTCTGACAGAAAAGCTAAAAATCAGCCCGGAGGTTTCATTTCCTTCCTCTCTTGTCTTTATTTTCATTCTCCTATCTTTGTTTGATTTTGTTTACTCTTCGATTTAATCTTTTTGTAAGTTTCTAACTCAGGCCAGGGATTTTTTTCCCTTCTAAACCATCGCATTCCCTTCTGCCTGCACCACCTCCCTCTTTCCCTTTTCTCTATCTTTTCCTTCACAAAACAGCCTGCAGGACCAAGTAAAGGCTTTACCACCCTAGTGAATAATTAATCTCATCTGACCCTGTAACTCAATCCAGGATCATCAAAAAGTCTGCATGTTTTGGGTCACTAATAAAACAAAACATTTTTCTGCTTTTAGATTTTACTCGTTACAAAAGTTTTTGCAATTAACAATGAACAATACTTAGTGCTGGCTGGCCATTTTGCACGGAAAAAGCTTTCCCATGTGAAAATGCTAATTTTCTGTTTTCATAGGAACTATCTATTTCAGATTTTTTTTTTCCTGTATTTTGGTCAGTTAATATAAAAGTAGCCGGCCTAGTTGGGTATGACGTTTTGGTTTTACTGAACTTTTATGCCAAAGTGATGTCTTCCAGTGTGAGTTTTGACAAGCAGAGGTCCCATCAGCAAGTCCCATGGGATGAATGGTCTTTTATTGGCATTTTAATGGAAGATGATGAAAATATACCTGGGCTGCCTGAGACTCCACAGGGTTTTCCAGTTTCTGAAAGGAATCCTTGCTCTTGTGAGTGAAGTACGTCAACCACTGGGAGAAGCTCTGGGGAAAGAGGAGATTGGAGAAAAATGTGACGGAGGGAAAGCAGTGTGAAGTGGGGGGATTTTGAGGCAGAAGGAGCTAACCAAGGGAGTGGGGCCCTGCCAAACAGGGCTGCCGTTAGCAGGGGTGAGGCAGGGCCTGGTTGAGGTTCTCCTGTCCCCAGATCAAAGCCCCAGCCCCGGTCCCCCCATTGCAACGATGCGGTGCTGAGCAGTGAATTACCCCCGTGGCTCCCCCACAGCAAGCGGATCGATTTTCCTCCTTTTTGGCCGCGGCATGTCGGGGTATTTCTTAATCTCTGAGAAACGCTGCCTAAAACCTCTCCTCCTCCCTCTCAGCCGTGGGGGCAGACGGAGCCGGCCGGGGGCGCTTCCAGCTCTCTCCTTCCCCCTCACGGCGGCTGGCAGGGACGGTGGCGGGGGGGGGGCTGACTGACGGGATGGCGACACGGGCGTGTCACCGGGCTCGGCGCCCCCAAGGGCTGCGGGAGGGCCGGGCCGGGCTCCCGGGGCCGAGGCTGAGGGGCCGGGGCGAGGCGGCGGGGCCGCCCCGGGGAGGAACGGGGCGGAGCGGGAGGCCCGGGCGCCGCCGCCCGCCCTCGTCAGGCGGCTTTTCGGCGGGAGCCTCTACTCCAGAGTGCTCGGTAGCGTGGGCCGGCCGCGGGCCCCATGTGGTGCCGACATCACTGACATGGCGGCATCCCCGCCGAGCCCTCCTGCCACTCGCTCCAGCTAGCCGGGACTCACCGCCGGCCCGGCCCGGCTCGGCTCGGCTCGGCTCGGCTCGCCCCGCACCAGCACACCGCCAGGTAAGGACGGCGCTGCCCGGCAGCACGGCGGGGCTCGGAGCCCCCGCTTGGGCTCGGTTCGGCTCGGCTCGGGGCAGCCGGGCTGGGCTCGGAGCCGCGTCCCCCGCCCCGGGGCGCCGCAGCCGCCCCGGCCCTTTTGTTCCCCGGCGGGGCGGCGGCCGCGCCCGGCGGGGCTGGGCGGAAAGTTTGGCTCGTTCCTCCCCGTGGGGCTCCCTCCGGCTCTCCCTGCCCTCCCTGCCGCCTCCCCGGGCAGGTGGCGGAGCCCCGGCCCCGCGGGCACGGTGGGGAGAAAGGCTGGGGAGAGGACCCAGCAACTTCTCCCCGTCCCGGCCTTCCCCTCCCTCCCTCCCCAGGCTCCCTTCGGGGAGGAAAATCCTGGCAGCTCGGGGCTTGGCTTGCCAGACACCTTTGTAAAATGGCATGCTACCAGCAGACGGAACGGAAAAAAAAAAAAAAAAGGAAAGAAAAAGAAGAGAGTCTTTTAAAAGCTTAACCTCTCGTGGGCTAGGAGCACATCTGCATCCCTCCCGTCTGCCTCCCCCCGTCCCGGTTCGCAGAAATGTGCTGTTTAAACAGGGTTTTGGCGAAGGGAGCGCGGCTTGGAATTCGCTGTAACGAAGCATTTATCCCAGCTATGTTTGTAGAATAAAAGGCGGGAGGCGAGCCTCGCTCCATGTTAGTGATTTTTGGGTTTCGTTTGCGTTTCTTTGCCTGAGTACCCAAAAGCACTGGCCCGGCTCCTGGAAGTGAGAGTTGCTCCTTCGCAGACAGGGAAGCGAAGATACGGAAAAATCAAAGTTTCTTTTTCAGCGGTTTTTGGGCTTTCTGTGCGTGTGGTGTTGGTCGTTGTCGTCTTGCTTTCACCCGATGCCAGGTTTCTGAGCACAGCACCCACGGATGGCGGTGCCCACAGCCACATCGGCTCTGTGCCCGGCTGCGCGCCCTGCAGAGCCCAGGGCTCACCGGGGGTAACGCGTCCACTTCTGAGAGGCGTTGAACCAGTCTAACTTGAGCTTAACAATGTGCTACGTAATGGGATTTCAAACTTGCACACATTTTCACGGCCAGAACGCGATTTCTCAACCTTTATTTTTCCCCAGCTGGCCTGGCAGAGCGGGCTGGGGCTCAGCCCTGCTGATGGGGGCGAGCTGCTGCCGCCCCACGCACGGGGTGTGCAGGTGGGGAGCCCTCGTCCCTGGGTAAACGCATCATCCCTGGATAAATGCATCGTCCCCTGGTAAATGCATCACCCCAGGGAGCCTCGGCAGGCAGAGACGGGCTGCCCCCCGTGAAGGGAAGCACCCAGCTCGCCTCAGCCCGTCCGTCCGTGCTCTCAGCCCTCTGCCACCTGCGTGCCTGTCCCGGCAGCACGGGCATGCAACCGGTGCTACCAATAAGAAAATGATTCTTGGCTGTGCTCCCGGGGTCATTTAGGGTCTCGCACAGAAGTAGTCTGTTAGTGTTTTTCTCCTAATCTTCAGCTCTCTGTGGTTCCCTCTCATTAGTTTTAAAGCGTTTGTGATTGCAGTTATATCGGGACCCTGCTGTGACAGCAATGCCAACGTCCCCAGAAGTAGCGTATATTGTTCTTCCCCGCCTAGTATCTCCCAGCTAGTTTACACTCATAATGTAGCACAGGGATAAGTCTATGTGGAAGTTAATACGTTTTACATTTTTTTTTTGAGCCATTAGGAGTCATCTGGTTTGGGTTTGAGGTCACTGCTGGGACAGCAGTGAGGGTTTTTTTTTTTTGTACTGTTAGCCTATAGTTGGCTGAAGCTGAAGAAATGCAGAAAGTTAGCGTCCAAAATAAGCTATAGCTGAGAAGCTTGGAGCTTTGACTTCGTACTGCAAACGTTATATCTGTAAGCAGAGGTTGTAACTTCAAGTCTTATGTACTTCAAGTCTTAGTCAAGAATTACGTTTGCTCTCACACTTTCCTTCTACGTACAATATTTGGTGAACTTGAAGATTCTCACCTAGTGCCTCTTCCTAGCAGAGACACGTTTTTTTCCTTTTTACTTGGTCAATTCCATTAAGCCCCCTAATGAGAGAAAAGTGGTTAGGGTTAGTTAAACTTTTATGACTTACAAATCTGTGCAAGAAAATACACACCGATCGTACAGCGGAGCTGTGTGTGGTTGTATTCATGAACGTCCCAATTAGTGTAATGGGCTTTTCCCTCAGAGATGTAGGTTGTCAGGCTGGTGAGCGCTAGTGCAGAAGCACAGTTTACAGTATGAACCAGTGTGTGTAGTGTGAGGATCTTAATTCACACAAAATACTTGTAATTACATAAAAGTCTCAGAGCCCGTACGCAGCCGAGTAAGGCAAATTACTTTCCACAGTGCTTTTCTTCTCAGTGTAGTTAGCTGCTCCTCTCAGAAGAGCAGACGTGAGGAAAACTGGAGTGACCCTGGGAAGCGCCAGGACTGGCAGTTCAGGCTGCCCTGGAAGAGAATCCCGGCCTCTCGACCAAGAATGCCGTGGTAGCAGGCAGCGAGTCTGGAAATCAAGCATCCCGGCGTATCGGAACGGTTTTGTGGAACATACTGCGAGTTATTAACGGCTATTATAAACAACTGTGACTTCAGTGTACAGCAAATAAAATAAATAGTGGAGGAAGCCAACAAACCTCTGTGTAAATCTCAGCTGTGCGGAATACCAGCGGGGCAGAGCTCTGCAAACCCTTTGCAGAGCTAACTTTGCATAGGTGATCTCGCCTGCAGTGCTCAACAGCAGCCGTGGGGAATCCTTTCGAGACGGGAATATCAAAAGTAATGTTGTTTACGGCCAAGGGTTAGTGTCGCTGTGTGATCTGTCCCTGGAGATGGAAGGTATGTGGGAAGAGGGAAGTTCTTCAAACAACAGTCGAAATAGGAGACGATAGATACACAACGGTAACAGGCCATCTACAGGCAGGAATGTTTGTGTGGTGGAAAACAGATAACTGCTCAAACATTTGCCAGTCGAGATGTGGCGGTTTGCGTTTTCGCCAGTTTGTTCTAAGCACCTCTCTGCGAAATGAAGGGCGCATGCCCCTTCTTTCTTGGAGAAGAGGCTGCCAGGAAAAAAAAAAAAAAGCACAAACTAATTAAACCTGATTTATTGTGCAATTTGTAAGAGCATTGGCGAAATTAGCTGCCTTGCAGAAGTGCTGCTGCAGATGTTAAATCTGCGCTCTGCTCTGGATGGAAAACTACGGTGCTATTGAGCGAGTTTGGGAGAAAAGTGTAGCCTGTGTTAAAGTCTGTGAGCAAGAGCGTTCCCCAGAGGGTCCGGGTGATGAGGCTTTGAGTGTGTCTGCACGGCGTTTTGTGCTGTGGGGGGATGGATCACCTTTTCCATCAAAAAGCTTGGAGGCTATAACATGCCTGCTTGTTGAGGGACGTGCTTTCTGGGTTTGGTCTGAGCAATCCTTTATTTACAAGGAAATTGTGTTGTGTATCAGTGGATAACGGACAACAAGCCAACTGCTACACCACGTGCGTAGGACGCTTGTCACTTGTGTTTCTAGCAGTGGCAGTTTGTAACGTGCTATGTGCTGGAAGTCACCCCGTGGACACTCCTCGTAGTGGAGTGCAGTTCTGTATAACGCATATAACGTATAAATCTTATGTAATATGAATTGAAAAACAATGCCTAATTGTGTGTGTTTTATCTGTCTATAGATGTCTATAAATAATTATTTTTTAAAGAGAACGAAGATGGCAGTTGATCCTGGTATGTGGCATTTGCTTGTTCTGGCATCTGCTTCATCACGATGGATTTGAGATGGGGATTTCAGCCACAGATTTTTTTTATTATTATTATTTTTAAATTTAGCTTATTTGAAATCAAGCCCACAAATTCTGTGGGATCGCAGGTGCTAGCCTAGAGAAATGAGACATGCCCTTCTTAGCGTCTAGCGGTTCCGTGGCAGAAATGCGCCTACCTTGAGAGCTTCGTCCGTAACTCTTGTAACTGCCTTAAGTGTAACTACGGACGTGGCTATTATTAGGTCCTCGCAAAGGGCTCTAATAATAGAACACTTGTGTATGTATATATTTAAACACGGACTTCATGCTTTCAGAAATGTTTCATATGGAATGTTTTGAAAAGAGAAAAAAGAAATCGTTCTCAAGAGGCTGTTAATAAGAACTTCAATAAGCAACAATTTTAGTTGACCCTCGCCACCCTCAGAGGTCCTCGGCATGTCGGGGACAGCTTTCCCCGTGCTTTTAATCTAAGCTAGCAAACGTCAGGCACGTTCTGCTTGGTTTGTAGCTAGTTCTCTGGACCTTCATGTAGGCGTGTTGACTTCACGTGGTAGCTCCCTGTCCCCTGCTCGTCCACTAGTAAAATGCTAACAGTCTGCATTGTAATCTAAATCTCCATGTTATCTTTTGCCCTGAGTACTTCCGCGTGATTCTTTAGTCAAGACTGACACGGAGAAGTATGATGCTGTGATGTGTGTTTTTCTTTCTTTTTTTTTTTTTAATCTCAGTGGCAGAAGCAGCAGAGGAAGAGAGAGTTGTCGTCCTGATGTGCTTCAGGATCACCTAACCATTTCTCTTCTAACTGCCAGAACTTATTCCACTTTACAAGTAACCTTTATTGTGGAACCAAATGCCTATTCAATGGCAATTCATATAGCATAAGTGACCTTATGCTTGCTGACACTTGTGCTGGTGGTTATGAAGCGTTACACATTGCTTTTTGCTCGTTATTTATTTATTGATGTGGAATAATGCAGCAGAGAAAAAAAAAAAGATGATAGCATTTGTAGAGAAGGAGAGCAGTGAATAGGTTTCCTTCTGGTGAGCCTGTATTTATTTTTGCAGCATCATGTCCTGTCAGCTTACAGAGCGGAATTGCTTTTAATGTCTTGATGCAAGCAAATGAATGGTGAGCAAAAGCATCACCTTGTTGGAGTTAATTAGCAGCAGTGACACGATCAGAGCTGCAGAGCTTCTAGGTTCAGGGTGTGCAATGCCTGAGTTCAGCAGCCTGAATTTTCCCAGCTTCTGTTAGTAATACTGAGAGAGGTGGTGAGACTGAGAATCAGAAGCACGCGGCTTGGGCTTGACTTCTTCAAGAAGTGTATGGCTTAGTGGTTTTCATGGATGTCCGTAATAAATGCTTCTTGATACTGTCTTGAAAAGGAGTGAATGGCCTGAACATAATAACAGAGGTGTCTCTCACTGGACAGAACGTCTGCGTTAATTAAAGCAGATGAGCATAGCATCTGTCAACCTGTAAGTGATTTGGTTCAGCACGCCAGCCAACTGGGAGCATTCTGTAAGTTCTTGCTGTTTGGTTCTTTCACACATGCTAGAAAGGACCGGATTCGTAAGCAGGATGCTTCTGTTCACATCCTGAAATGGGAAGCGAGACCGGTCTCCCTTTGCTTTGTCTTCAGACCTTGGCTGGACGGTGGTCAGGTGCTGGAAGGTGGCTTACGAGGGGCTGTGGGTGGCCTCAAAGTGCTCTTGCACCTTCCCGCTGCTCTGCTGCCTCCGGTCCGAAGGGAGGGTGTCCTGTGCTTCCAGTAACGCAGCTGAAGCACCACAGGCACATATATATAGGTAGCACAGGATGCCCTCCCTTCGGACTTCATGAGGCAGAGTAATTGTGTTTTTCCCAGCACAGCGCTGCCTTTTGCCTGGGCTATTTTATTTTGTCTTTCCCAAAACGCTTGCCTTATCAAAAGGACAGCTGACTTGCTGCTAGTTCTTTTCTGAGAATGCGTTTTAAATACTGAAGCACTTACATGTGGGTGAACTTTGCTAAATGGAGCGAATGATGTGAGCTGGTAACTGTAGTATTGCTTTACAGGTCAAAATAAACCCCTGTAAATAAACATGCACAAACACTTTGTCACTGCCCCAGTGCAGCTAATAGCAATGCTTTGGTGACAAGATCAGGCAAATCAGAATCTATCTGGTAACTGATGCTGCTAGATATATTTCAGCTCAGAACCAGGCTTGAGACACAGTTAAATAATCACATGTGTTGGTGGCCCTGTTCTTGGGGTGGGTGAGTAGTTACCTTGCTGGTTTTTGTTTTCTTCTGTGCTTTGAATGGTTTGGCTTGAACACGAAAACTGTTGGTCTGATTTCCCCCCATTCTTAATCCACTTCACGTATTAACGTATTAATATCCTGTTGCCTTGTGCGATACCCAGAGCTTCAAGGAAATGCTTTGATAGTCTAATTCCGGTAGATACCTTTTTATTAATTGTATTGAAATTGGAAAAAGGGGTAGAAAGCAAGGTGTTTTTCACCAAAACATGTTGGTGCTGTTCTTCCAATGTACCATGCTGCCTTTAACTGCGGATACCTTGGAAGCTGTGGGTTTTAAGGTGGGAAATTTGTTCTTACTCGTTTGCACTAACTGAAGGGTGACAGCACGCTTCTTGAGGGCTGGTCTCCTTGGGGCCATCCCCTGCGTTCGGGGGGGATGCTCTTAGCTGTGCCCAATCTGCACTGACAGGTTGACTAAGAAACCTGTTTTCAAAGCCTGCCTTGGGGAGTTACAAGTCTTTATTTTCTTGTGCTGGAAAGTTGGAAGATAAAATATTGCAGTCAAAAACACACATAGGACCAACTGCTTTTTTTCTCTGGGTTTTCACAGGATTTGCTTCTGCTTTGAGATCTGCCAGCAGAGGACTTCTGCTTTTTTTCCATGCGCCGCTTGCCTCTCCTTTCTTTAGCAAGCTTATACATTAGCTAACTTTGGTTTCTGATACCAAGATAGGCTTCCCTTTTTAATTATATCTCAGTGTGATTTGTGCTCTTGTATGGTTGTACAGTAGTCGAAAAGCCACCCTCAGTCACGCAGCGAGCTTGCTGGTGTCCTCGTGCTGCGGAGTAGGGCTGCGGTGTAGCACGTGGTGCCAAGAGGAAACGTCCCCCCCGAGCAGCTGGCACAGTAGGTGCACCTGGCAGGCAAGGGAACCGAGGAGCTAGATGCACAGTGCTTTTTGGGCATGCTGCTTGCTGTCTGTGGGTGTGACGTGTGGCCATTGCATGACTCGACTGAAAATGCAGGCATGTGGGTACTGGGTTATTTTGTGGGGGGAAACGTGTCTTTCCCCACGTGTAGTAGGCGTGTGCTCAGCCTTACGGTGCAGGTGGCTAAGTCTTGGCTCTGAAGTGGGTCCAAATGACACGGGAAGGCCGTGGTATGCGGTCCGTGAGTCCTTCCAGAAGAGCCCCAGTCTGATCCAGCAGGAGCACGGGGCACTGCTCTCAGCTGTTAGGCTGTGTCACGGTTAATAGCATCCACCAGCCATCCACGCAGGGGGAGAAATCCGTGGGTGTCTTTCAGGAGCTGGTTTTGAGAAATGGGCCAGAAGTTTTCTGCTTGTTTGTTAAGGGTGTTTATGGACAAAGAGTTACAGAAAAGAAAACGAGAAATTGGAAATGCACTGAAGTGACCTCGTGTTTTGGCAGTGATGTGTAGGAGGTAGCACACTGAGACCCAGGGGTGACAATGATGGGAAAAGTTGAGCTGCCAATGGCTTTCAGCGCCGTGGATGGTCTACAGAGAGCTTAGGCTGGAGAACAACCCAGAACTGGCCTGAGTTGCACAAAGTTTGGTGGTATCTGTGATTAAGGGAAAGGGATGCCAAAAAAATACTGAATTCAAAATAAGTGATAGCTTTCAATTTAACTTGTCAGTCTGTTTGTGTTAAGGTCACTCATTCAGGAGGAGACAACGTATGTACGTCCTCAGACCTTCTGTGATTTGGAGGAGGGAAAGTGGCACCAGTGTTACAGATAATTTGCTGTACAAACTCTGGAGTTTAACAGCATTTAAGTTTCTGGATCAGTGCAAAATGTCTCAAAACCTAAAAAGTGACCCGCCACTTGCAGTATGCGCCATGAAATTGCAGGCTTTCAGCTCCCTTCTGAAAAGTTCAAGTTTATCTTTTACCAGGTGGAAATATATGTTAGATCTTCTGAGGATGAAGGATTAATTGCCCTGTTATGTAACTTTGTATGTTTTCCTCCGGGTTTATTTGTTATAAAACTAAAATGCATTTCAGTTCAAGAGGACCTCAGTGAAGATGAAAACAAACCAACCAGCTAAAAAAAACAAAACAAAAAACATGCCACAAAAACACCTGAAGCACCAGACCAAAATGCCCTGATACTTCACGTTCTGGTTGACTTCGGCTGCTGTTGAGGTAATAATAGTATCTTATATCTTACATCCTGAAGTCATAAACGTCCTATGGATTTATCCCCAGGGACACAGGACACGTCGTGCTGCATTATTCTGGCACGGTGCTGGACCACACCAGGCTGCTGTTACCCTACTAGGAAGATAAATGGATCACTGAGGTTTTTGGCTGTTCCGTGATACGACCCAGGTCTCCTTGATGACCATCTAGGACAGCGTTGTTAATGAACAGCCGGGCTATGGTGTTAATTATTGACCATAAGTGATGAACAGGGAGCGTCACGGCTAAGGAGGAAGAAGTCAAATGCTGAGGTTCTCAGCAAAGCAAAACTTCCATGAAAGTTGGACAGAAGTGATCTGAGTTGTCAACAGCTCTCGTGTTATTACATAAAACGAGCCTTGCTGCTTCGTTCTTGCATGTCAGCTTGTAGCAAAATCGACTTGTTTGATTCTGCTCTGCACATGTTTGTTTTTGTAACTCCGTATGCTGCTGTAACGGATCTGTATTATTGCTTATTAAGTTCACTGGTGCTTCTGATGACTACACAAAAGATAAACATCCTCTGACTTTTAGGCACAGAGAGCAGATTTGTTCCTCCTCTGAAGCCCATCCGCGAGGTCGCTGTGTCCTGCTGGGGCGGTGGTTGTCAGCGCACCCCCAGCTGCTAGGATTTCTGCCGTGGAGAGGAGGGGTCTTGGGGCCTAATTCAATTTTCTCCCTTCTGCAGGGTTTCGTGTGCACAGTGTTTGATCTGTACCCTTTCCTCTCTCGGTTAACAGAGCTGGACATTCTTGTCCAGGTCTTCAGCTGCTTGCTCAGTGGGCAGGAAATGGTCCTAGGAGTGGAAATTATGCAGCTGGACGGAGCGGGGCGAGGAGCGCCGTGCCGCGTGTAACCGCCAGGACCTCTGATCTTTTCCACAGCAGCCATCTCTCTTGGATAAAACACAGGAGTCAAGTCATCCAGATGCTTGTGCAACCACAATCTCTTTAACATACAAGACGGCTACGTTTTAATTTTTGTGCCTCTGAATAGGTTGCTTCAGTGGATGTGTGAGAGCTGCTATGTTACTGGAAAGGCAATATTTGTACATACAAAACACTGAAGTTAGACATCAACAGTTTCACTTCCTTTTGGCATTTCTTGATTATGCAGCCAGACAGGATGATATTATGCTCTAAAAAGTTGCTGTGCAACATTTTTCAGTTTCTCTGACCTTCCAGACTGTTAGGGCCTTGTCTCTGCTGGCAGATACCTCGGTCCTTTGCCCTCTCTCTAGTAACTCCCCATTTGTCTGCTCCCTTTTTCCTCCCTTAGATTTTTCTAGTATACAGCTTTGTTTCAGTGCATCCTGAGTCGCTGGGTTAGTATAAGGGTCAAAGAGAAGGCTCTGGAGAGACCTTACGGGTGCCTGCCAGTGCTTAAAGGCAGGGGAGTTGGGGAAGGACTCGTGCTCAGGGAGTGAAGTGACAGGACGGGGATAGCTGCTTTAAACAAGAGGGGAGGCTTAGATTAGACATCAGGAATAAATTCTTTACTGTGAGGCCCTGGCCCAGGCTGCCCCATCCTTGGCAGTGCCCAAGGCCAGGCTGGATGGGGTTTGGGCACTCTGGGCTGGTGGGAGGGGAAACTGCCCTTGGCAGGAGGGAGCTGGGGGGGCTTTAAGGTCCCTTCTGACCCAAAGCAGCCTGTGATCCTGGGATTTGGTACTCAGTCAGAAAGCATATAGGGATGGCAGATTGGATCTGTCAACATTCATTCACTTCTGTCCTCTGGAGAACGCTTTTTTAAAAAAAAATATAATAGAAAATAAAAGTCTTAATTGTGCTTCAGTGTCCTGGCTCCACAGCAGGGCCTCACAGGAGTAATCGCTGGCTGTAAATCCATCAGACGTAAACAACACAAAGAAGTAAAGGACTGCTTAAGCCAAAAGGCGGTGTCAGCAGATGAATATCTACCATAAAGCTATCAATAAATAAAACACTTCTGCAGAATTTGATCAAAAACTTGGTCCAAAACCAGTCCAGCTGTCCAAATAGGAGACGTCTTATGGCAAGCAGGAAGACCTGACTAGTTCTAACGCAGATTTATGCACAGCTGTGAAAGAATATGTGGCATCAGGAATTTCGTATATGAATAAAGAGCATACAAGCGGAAGACTGGTTTCAGTGAAGTGTGAGGACAGAAAGACCTGTCCTGGCATATTATCTGGTGGAAATACTTCACACGTTTGTTGCAACAGCAAAATTAAAAATCAAAACAAAACCGATGTTTTGAATTGATGTTGTAATAAAAACGTTTTTTTAGTATGCAGCTATGGTCACGGTGGAATTTCGTTCCTATATGCTGTTACAGATCCGTATTTGCTGGTAGAAGATCCTGATGCAGCATAACTTCAGAAGAGGAGATAAGTAGTTTTCAAAGAGCTTTGAATACCAGGTCAAACGATAAAGGTGTTTTCCAGAACTGCTTTGTGGAAGCAGTGGATCGCTTACCAGAGTAAAGCCTGAAGGTTTGTATCCAAAATTTTACTAATGATAACCTCTAGGAAGGAGCGTATTAATTTTGGGATAATCACAAACTTCAAAGCAAAATCAGAATACAAGATGATAAACTTTGTTTATGCTTTGGCTTAGAAAAAATAAAAATAACAAGATCAGTATTTCACAAATGTGACTTTCAATGTTTAAAATATCTGAATCAATATCTGAATCTATATTTGCTGGAAGATGGAATGTACCCTGAAATACAACATGAATGTTTAAAAGGAAAAAAAAATGAAATAGATTAGTGAACAGATGTGCAGTGCTGAAGTAGAAATCCTGTCTGCAATATGGAAAGGAGAACCCAAACTGGGTCACCTGCAACATCAAGAGTGGCTGTACAAACACAACAAATTACTTTTTACGCTTGCACCAGTACTCTGGAAGAAGAAAAATCAGCATGTAGTGAAGGCATTATCTAGCTAATTGCTTGGTAGCTAGACTGAAATTGCTTTAATGCTGGCCTGTGCTGTTCCCTTTCTCAGCAGACGTGCTTTTGTCAGGGGGTAGTTAACGTTTCTTGGGGAGAGGAGCAGGCAGCGAGTCCTTGTGCAGCTTTCGTCTGAGCGTTGTCCTCTAACAAGGACTCCCAGTAGCGTGTTGGCAGAGCTGCTTTCAGTGACTGAGCTGAGTTTTGGAGGGTTTTGTTCCAAATAGTCAGGTTTCTCTTTAAACGAGACATGTTGATAACGTAATATCACGCGATGTGCTTTCATTTATGAGCTGCTTGGAGGGGAGGAAGTTATTCTATTTGTTTTTATGTTAATGTGGAAGAATCAGGAGCTTGTTTTCATCCATCAGGGCTGGAGACTTGAAATAAAAGCCCAGCAAATTTCCAGATGGTGGCAGATCTTGGATGTGAGCTGCTGCCCGGCACGGCTCAGCGAGCCTCTCTCCATCACCTAGCTGCTGCCAAAACATCTGCCAGACCTGGCTGTTCTTGGTGTTCCCTGGAGTGGGAAAGAAGGCAGGAGCAGTACCTGGCACAGAGCTGTGGGTGAGACCCTTGTGGCAGAGCAGGAGGTGGCTTGTGAGCTCCCCAGAGCTGCAAGATGCCCCCCTCAAGGAGGGCAGTGGTCTGTGGCCTCTTCTCTTTCTGTAAGAGAAGGAAATGCTGTTCAGTGGATGATCCTCTCTACCCCTATGGCTCGTCTTGGGGTTTTTGTTTTTATTATTGTGCCCGACTCTGATTTGCCTGGCTTCTGTCCTCTGATTCTTGCTGTTCTGTGATGTCTGGGACCCTTATCAATACTGCAGTGCTGAGTGGTGCTGGTGGCATGCTGGCACCTGCGGTACGGCTCCTTCCCAAACACACTGTCGGCCCTTGGGTTAGCCGTGGTCTGTCAGCTAGCTGGCTTTTACTACACGGGAGATATTTCATTTTGATTGTACAGTGCTAACTCTTTTATCAGAGTGTCACGGCACTAAGTGAAACGCTGGCTGCAGAGCAGACGCACGCTAACACAGCTATCGTTACCCACCGAACACGTAATCTCGTCATGGATTTGTTTGACAGGACCTGTTTTATTCGAACAACGTGGTTGATTATGTTCGTTATCTTCGAGTTCCTTATCAGCAAGACCCTCCATTGCCTTCTGATGGTTTTATCTGGAAGCTGTGCCCACTAATGGCACGTAATGGCACCAGTCGTCCCGCTCCCCTCCCAGCTGTGCCATGGGGTCGGCACATTCTGCCCTGGCCCGCTGGGTCCGGGCCTGCTGTCAGTGACGGGGTCGGGCCAAGGGCTGGATCAGGCCCGAACCGCGAGCCTTCGTCACTGAGGTAATCCATCTGTCTGCTACAAGTGCGTTTTGTGCCTCCTTCCAAATACCGAGTGGAAAAACTTATTAAATGTTTTTTTTTTTTTTTTGAAGCCAGCATCATTAACCACATTTTCATGTCTGTTTTGTTGTGGGGTTACACTTCTATTTGATTTCAGGCCTTCCTAATTTATTTTAAAAGCATAGCTTGTCTTCTATTGTCCTACAAGTTGTGATTATTTTTTCTTCTCATTTGTCTTGCCCTTGCTCACCAATTTTATGTAGTTTTAGTTCACTTTGATCACTGTCCTTCTTTTCCCTCCTTTGCCTGTTTTTATGCTGCATTACATTTGAACTGTCTTCATTTTACCACTAAATCAGGATAGGTTTTCAGCCAAAGTTTCCCTCTTTCTTAAATGAGAGGATTGTACTTTTTCTTTCGTAATTCTCTTTTTAGACAAACAAACAGAAGCCTTACATTCATAATGTAGTTAAACGTCAGTTTTCCCCTCTCAGTTCTGATCCGTTTTGGGTCCGTTGGTTTTAAACATAAAGAGCACGTACCAAGTGCTGTGAATTTCCCTCCAGCTGTACGTGATGGCGGCGCTGACTGGAAAGCCCTCGCGGGGTGACCCTGACGGGCCATGAAGATGAAGGATCCAGAAGGATAATAAAACCAAGAGTTTTTTCTCACATATCTCATATAAGTCTTGTACGTACAGTGCAGGGAAGCTTTTGTTTGCTCTTCAAGCTACATTTGAATTCTCTTGTGTGGCGTAAATCAAATAGCTGTCTGTACGCTGTAGGCAGTAGGGGAGGAAACAGTTTCACAAGTATTTGCCGTACAGAACTTGAAGGCTCACCTCCCTTAGGTAGTTAAACATTGTGGTACAGGGAAAGGAGGTGCTGTGACCCACCTCTGCATGCCTTTTGGTAGATGTACAAAGAAGTGTGTGTCGGCGGCCTGTAAGGTGGCGTTGATGCTGGAAGGCCGGCGCTGCCCCAGCTCGGGGTGCTGCTGTCGCTGCTTCTGCTGTGGTTCAGGAGCACGTGTGGGGTGCTAAGGGAGCGCTGCCGCTGCTGGCCCAGTGCTTCTGATCCCCTCTGTGTCGTACCTTCCCCACCACCACAGCACTGGTGCTGCCAGAAGTCGGGATGTCAGTGATTGTTTCCCTGTCCGCCTCTCTCCTCCCCTAGCTGCCAGCTCCCACCTGAAGTAAAAGGGCTAAGGGAAGGTAAAACGTTGGAGGTGAGACCTTCTCAAGGTCTCCTCGGTGTTGTGCCACACGCAGATGTGGCACCTTTCTTCTGAGTGTGGAGCTCCTGTAGTCTGCCTCCATAAGCGAAAGCTGATTTAGAGAACACTTTGACTAGTTATCTTTTCTTAAAGAGGAGGGGACTGAGTCATTTAGCTACCTGTCAGGATATCGAAATTCCTTCATATTCCGAAACTGCTTTTTGTTTTTCAGATTTGATGGGAGGGGCCGTTTTGTCCTCTGTAAGAAAGGGCTTCAGAAAAGCTCTTCCCTCTTTCTCCTGCACAGCTTTAGGCGGAGATCTTGTCTGTCTTTATATTTACTCAGCGCGAGGTGCACCGCGCTGACAGCCGCCTCGTCGTCACCGGAGCAGCGCGTACGGCAAAAGCAGCAAGAGCCAGGAGCTGCAGGAGCTGTACGAGCTGCAGGCAGGGGCTCCCCCATCCCGGCTGCTCTTCGGGGCACCCTGGCAGCCCCTGCCACCAGCGGTTCTCCTGTGCTGTTTCAGGAGAGAGGCTGCTCTTGTGCTCTCCAGCGTTATCCGGGGCTGTCCAGACGTGGCTGTCAATTTATACGTTTTAACTCTGTGTGGTAAGAGCATCTCCTGATTATTTGCTGCTGAAATGTGGTATTTAATAATTACTTAAAGGCAGAACTTCAGGCAAACGGGAAGAAAGCGTTTTGTAGATAAAGCTTTGTCACTGCTTGTTAATTAATGTCTGTCTTTTGTCGGGGATAATTACTGCAGCATTGGTAGGAGATAAAAGTTCAGACAGAATGCAGCAGAGCTGTAATCTGCTTATGTAGAAGCCTGAAATAGTGAAGGGGATGTTTGACTTGAAGCGATTGTCCTTGGATGTCAGACTGCTGTCCTCACGGTTCCCCTTTGCTCCAGGCGGAGGAATGGCATGCTTTGAAGCGCAGGCACAACTCTAATGCAAAAATGCCGAGCTATGAATAAATAATAGGGAGGTATCTATAACAGATCTATATTTGTGTGTTGGATTCCAGGTCGTGCCCAGAACTATGGGAATTCCTAACAACATTGCCTTTAAGTAATATGCTGCTTTGTTAGAAGCCAGATAGAGTGCAACCAAGAAGCACTCTGAGAAACACAGCAACACTTAATGAAGTTCTTTTTGTTGCTTTCTTTTTTTTTTTTTTTTAAAAAAAAAAAAAATCTAAGAATGTAGTCCTTAGGTCTTGTTTCCCTATACATGTGTATACAGAGAGGTCTGCCCTTAAAGTCGTGGGCTTAGTGAATTTTGGCAGAGTTGAGGTAGGTTTACCCCACTGCTGCTACCTTTGCACTCGCTCAGTGTTGCTCTGTCCCTTGCATCGTCCCAGATGTGCTTTGGGCAGCAGGCTCTGCCGTGCACCGGGGGGGTGGAACGACATACGTATAGGCACGAGAGAGGTCTGGGATGCAGGATGTCGGAATGAGAAGATCTGTGTAATGCAGAAGGAATTCCAAGCATCTTTTTGGTTAATTTTGTTTTGTAGAGTACTGCTAATATGGCTTGGTGGGAATGTGCGTATTTAGCTGCAGCTTGAGGTTTCTCGATTATTTCTAGAAATGGTTCTCTGAATTCTTCCCCAGAATCTTCTTGAGTTGCAAACAATTGGACTTCAGTCAAAACAAGTCCATAAAGCCCATTTTTTTTAACTTATTTTTGTTTCATTGAACCACTGTGCATGCCTTGACAAATATTCCAATATTGGATCTATTTCACTCCAAATGAAAGAATTCTGATCTTGTCTGATTCACTCAGATTGAGACTTTCCTACGGTAGGAACTGAATTATACGGTGCTTGGCATTCTGTACTGAAGCTTTCTTTTTTTCCTCTAACAAGAAAAGGAAACATGTAAGGAAAACATATTTGGACAATATTTGCCGCTGGTACAAGGACGTGCCTATGCAAAAGGTACCGTTCCTGTTTGCTGGGGACACAAAGATTTTGAATGCTACATTTTTGTGACTGAAGTAGAGATGCTGGCTTACAGATTTTTTGTTTGTTTTTGTTAAAAGTTACAAAACAACTACTCAGAAATGGGTATCAGAAACATGCTTGCCATTTAGACTCTGTGAAACTGAACTTGGAAGGAAGTCTGAGGTGCCTTTATATTCTGAGCTCTGCAACGCTCCGATACCTTTCCTCCATCCTTCACTTTCCTGCTGCTGTTTAACTTTGGTTGCGATTTTTCAGGTTGTAATAATAATAGGGATTTGACAAGCCTAGAGGTAGCCTTTTCTCTGATAGAAATCAGTAGAGCTTCATTGTTTTCAGGTATTTGTTCCTGAACCTTGACATTTTTAAGCTGTTAAAATGCCATTGTCGGTGCTCTGATAATCTTCAATGGCTTCCGTTCAGATTGTGCGCTCATGATTGATAAAGTCAGACAGATCGTTTCTTATCTTGAGTTATTCTAGGGCGTTACTTGGCTATTTTAGCTAAACACTTAGCCCAAGCTGAGGAGTCTTATTAAAGAGAGCAGCATAAGGTATTTTCTAGTAGCTCACGCTCTTTCATCATTCTTTGTCCCCCCACTCTACCCAAATCTAAGGAGCAGAGCATCCTTTTGCAGACGGCATGGGCACCAGGGTTTGGGTGATGATGGTGGCTGTGTGGGGCCAGCCGTGTACCAGAGGAGGTTCTCGCTTCCATCAGTTTAATTCCCTGTGGGTATTCTTGTTTTTATGCCTAAAAATGAACTTTGTTGGGTGCCAGCCACTCACTGACGATTTATCTGCCAAGCAAGGAGGAAAATTCAGTTTCTAATCTCTGTGGAAATAAAGGAAATGGATACAACACGGTTGAAATTCCCCTGGTCCGTGGTACTGGAGAACCCTTCGATAGACAAAGAATGCAATAATGGGGGCTGAGGTTTTTGAAGAAATTTTCCCCTGAAGAATTAATACCTGTCAACACTAGCTTTTCAGTGGGCTTCATGATTATGTCTGAAGATTGAGATGCTGCTTGGAGAATAAAAGCTGAAGATACAGGAGAGTATCCAATTTATATGAATATTGGAGGAGAACTCAATCTTCTCTCTCTCTTTGTCTTGAAAGGAGTTTTATGGCATAAAATAGTCGTTGAGGTAGCACGGAGGAAGCCGTAAATCTTAGGAATTTGTTTCAAGTTTGTCGATCAGTGGATTTAACATCTTTTCATCTAAAAAACGGTGGTGTTTATCAGGCGTGCATTCTTCAGTGGATGGAAAAGATCTTACTGCACCTCAGCAGAAAGACCTTAACAATCATGTAAATAACTGGAAAATACCTTTTTCTTTCCCGTATTACTCAGCAGGGGTGTTCAATTGGATTGCTTTGATTAAATTAGCAAATAGCATATTTTTCTGGCCCGTATTGTGTTGTACACTTGAACTGATAGGATATAATTAGACGCTTCATTTTGTTTCCATTTGACATCTTTTAACTAATTAGTTACTTGGATCGCTTTCTTTTGCGTTTCTTTATTTTCGGTTGATTAAGTGCACTTACTTAGCTTCTCCAAGGGTACGAAATTAAGAGCGTGCTAATTGCACAACGGTTCTGGCACGTACGGGCTGCCTCGGTGTCACCTAAGGACAAAGACTTCTCCGCCGGCATCGCGGCCGCTCCTCCGTGCCGGCGCCCGTGGGCAGGTGTGTCAGCAGGCGCTGCGCCCTGCCAGCCCTCCTCCTCTTCCTCGCCCTGCAGTCTAGTCACAGCTTGCTGGCAATGGCTAAAATAAGCTCCCACCCATGGGGAGATGGCTTTCAGCTCTTAAATATTCACGCTCGCTGCTTGGAAGGCCTCGGAGCATTGGTGCCGAGGTGCTGGAGTGCTCTCGGAGGGGTCGGGACCCAGAGGTGGGGGCTATGCCTGAAAGCATCGCACTTCATCGAGAGCGGGGGCTTCGGTGGGTTCTGCCACTAATTCCAGCACGTTGTGCTGGCGGGGCATTGGGAGTCAGAGAAATAACGCTACGGCTGGGAAATGGTGAGTACAACGTTGCTAGAAGTGAGCTTCCCCCAGGCGTCGAGTATGCTGGAATAAATGAGACTATTACAAAACGCTCTGCTTTGTGCACAGATCGAGGCGTAATTTGTTTGGATTCTGGTTTGAACATCAGTCATTGATGTGAGGCCCTGAGCAGGATCTGACTTCTGCCTGGTAACAAAGCAAAGCCAACAGAAATGAGAATTAAAAACCACTGAAATTTTACTTTTATTGCACTGCAGACCGAAGTCTGAGTGCATCCAAGCCTCTGGTGCTGGGACAAGATGCGTGCCTCTTTCTGGGCAGCTGCCTTTCAAGTGAAATTCCACTGTCTTAAGACAAAACCAAAAAACTTAACACTTGAGTTGTGATAGTGAATCAGGTCTGAGGAAGTGAATTTTGGTGTAAAAAGAACAACAAAGAGCTTAACAGCTAGAGGTCCTGGTGCTTGGCAGGAGCTGCCTTCCAGAGGAAACCCGGGCTTAGCCCCGTGGAGCTGGGGCAGTTCTGCCACGGGCGTTGGTTTGAGAGCAAAGCACAGGCAGCCACCGGGGCGGAAGCTTTGAATGTCAGCATCCTGCAGTCTGCTGTCTGGAGAAATACATAGATGACAAGATGTCTCGGTGTGATATTCTGATTTCGTACAAAGTAGTCAAAGATGGATGCCTTTTTTTTGCATGTCAGGACAAAAACTGACTATCTCAGGTGGTAAGAGGATCTTTTCAAACCTCCTCAGATAACTGTTCTTATTAGAAACCTCGGGTCTTGGTAAGATCTTTTCTTCTTTATTTTTTTTGAGTATATTTCAGACTGATCTTATATAAAAGTGTCAGCAACAAACATTTTCTTGGCCAGTAAGCGTAGCCTATTAATGCTTTTTGGGGTCACTTCAGAAGCAGCAGGTAAGAATTTCCTTTAAAACTTCGTAATGGAATGAAGCTTTTTTGTGTAAATGTAAAACTTAGTGATTTCTTATTTTTTTCCTTCTCATTTTTGTCACAGTCCCTCTTGCTGTGCTACATCATGAACGGTTCAGCCACTCTTGGTCACTGAAGGGCAGTAGCTGCAGCCCTGAAATTTGCATTAATGTCAGCATTGCTTTCTTCCATTCACTTTGTGAGCAAAAGCGTGAACTTCCTGAGCCTTGACAGGAGAATTCGCCTGTGCAGAGGGAAGAGCATGAATCCTACATCTCACCAGTCTCCTCGTAGTGTATCTTAAAGCCAGATTTTCACCATCACACATGCAGGACTTGCTATGGCTCACAGCTATCTGAGCCCTGACCAAGGGGTAATGATAAAACTAAAATCAGCTGCATTCATCTCACGTGGGCCATGGTCGAGCGGATGTCTGTGGGTGTGCTCCGTCACTAGAGGGGCTGGGGGAGGCTTCTCTTACAAAATTCCTCCCTGTGGTCCGGTGTAGCTGTTTAAGCCTGTGTATGTGTACGTTTGCATTTGGGCTGTCTTGATGAAATCCCCTTGAACCTGTGGAGGTGGGGATGGCTGACAGCAGGCCCCTAAGGAGGGAACAGCAAGGGCGTGGAGTGGAAGTGCTGTGTAGTAGAGGCTGGGTCTGGATGTCTGTTTATTAGAAAAATAAAAGGCACTATGAGCCCTTCTGAGAAACACTTTTTAAAAAGATCCAAGTATCCCGGCTGCAGTTCTGTGCTGCAGATCCTTCCTTCCTTACCTCAAAGCGCAGGGGCAGGGGTGCTGAGCGGTGACCCTGTTCCTGAGGTGCCAGCTCTGCCTCAGCTGCTCCGCGTCCAGCTGTGGACTTTGGCTGTCCTCACCACATTAGGGGGCGGTGAGCTCTGTAGGGCCCCTAAAAGGCATTAATCCTGATTTTAATGTGAGTGATTTTCAGATTGCTCCGCTGTTGGTTAAGAAACAGAAACTCCTGACGGCTGAGAAAATGTGCGATGTGAATCATCGATCGGGGCATTGTTTGGCTGGGGCCCGAAACTGGTCAAGCAAGGCAGAGTTGCACAGTAAGTTAAAAACATGGCTATCGCCCGGTATCTCGGCGATGTAATCGGTGGCTTTATTAAAAGCTGAACATTTCTGTGCAGCCGCTGTTACCACAACAGATGAAGAACATGCTTCTTTCAGTACTGGTTGGCCACCCAGGAGGCAGGCTTAGCGGTGCGGGTAAGGCACCAGGGGGCCACAGCAAGAACACGGTGCAGGGAGTTAAAGTCACATCAGACAACCTGATTTTACAGCCTGGGGTCTGTTCCCGTGCCTCTTGCTCCCTCCCGGGGGCTGGCCGGGATGCCGATGAGTGGGAAGCGGAGGTGCCAGCCCCAGCCCTGCCTGCCCGGAGCCTGCCGCAGCCGGAATGCGGCTCCTCAGAGGGCCAGGATGTTTGCTTTTGTCGAGTGCCCTTGTTGAGGAAATTGAGCGAAGGGATCTCTCGAAAGGCCAAGCCACCTCCACGAGATTAGGCCGTTAAATTACACTCCACAAACCTCATCTTAAAGCACCTTATCAGCAGGGGTTGGGAGGATGTACTCGTGCTGGCGGGCGTTGCTCGGGGAGCGGCATTGCTTCTCCTCTCCTCGGGCTGTAATGCAACGAGTGGCATCGAGTGTGGCGGAGAGGGAGCCCTGAAGGAGCTGTTCACCTGGCGTGGCGGGCAGAGGCAGGACAACGTGCCGAGGAGCCCTTTCCATCCGAACGCAGCGCGAGCTGAAAGCTGGCTGTCACGAAGACAGATAAGGAAGAATGCATAATATTTTAAGTATCGTAAGGCTGGATATCCTTTGCTCAGGATATTTCCTGTCCACAGGAATTTATTTTTCAACTGTATTATTGGCAGAAAATGCACAAAATGGAAGGGGGGAGGGAAACTTGCACATTTCAGCAGAAGACGGGAAGTTTCTAGTTCTATCACATTAATGAAGGGAAGAACTAGGAAAGCTTTGGAGAACTGAAAACTTGGGCCTTTTCTGTAGCTGTGTGCTAGCACGCCTTGCTGCATATGGAATAGGCAGGGTTTTGTATTTATCGCTGTCAACAGAGTACAGCAATTAAGCCTTAGCTTAAAAATGGGGAAAAAAAGTGGGGGAAAAAAGACTTCGGAACATTGTTACTGAAAAGGGGCGGACTTCGAAGGGAGCCAGAGCCTGGGACAGGCGTAGCTGGTGCACGGTGTTCCAGGCTAACTTCCACCCCAGTCTTCTGCACGCTTTGCCTTTGTGTCCTTAAAGAATTAAAGCCTCAATGTAAAGCAGGGTTTAATTAGCAGTTTGTGATCTGGTTAATCCTTGTAGTTAGTGTTGCTGCTGCTGCCTTCCGTGTCCAGCACTTATAGCAGCAGGGCGTCAGCAGCCGGGGGAGCAGCAGAGAGGCGCTGGTAGCGTCCTGCCACAACTCTGCCTCCGTCAGGCTGCTTGTGTACCCTTCCTGCTGGAAACTGGGGACAGGATCCATTTAAATGTGGCTGCGTGTGCTGGGATAGCCTTTGCTAACCAGGGCCCGCAGCTACCAAATACAGTGAGCGTTTGTTGTTCACCATCGTTTTTCCTTTTGTTGCTTTTGTGTCTTGAGCAACAAGGCTCCTTCCATAAAGGAATCTTTTGCCTGTAGACGTATGTCAGTTTAGCAATTAATGCGTTAAACACCCAGTTAGCAACTTGGTAGAATTTACAGAAGCTGGAGTAATGAAGGGGCATTAACAAAGTACCCGTTATCATCCATCTACTAATAAAAAGAGGAAAAAGAGGTATGTGGAGTCCTTGAGCTCGCAGCTGGACTTTGGCTTTGGAAGCAGAAGGACTGCGGTGTGCGTTAGAACTCCTCACCCCGTTTCTGTCCACGCTCAGCACCCAAGAAAAGGCTTCCAAAACCAACCCCGAGCTCACCGTGCTGAGACTGCATTTTTTTGGCTGTAACGTGTTAAAACAGAAATCCGCACTGATGAGAACATTTCAGGAGTAGGGCAGGAATGATTTTGGAATCTTCGGTATGTGCCAGTGGCAAGAGCCGAATTCCCCGGCCGCTCGCTCTTTTGAAGTGAGTGCTGGTGAGGCTTTGGGGTGCGGGCAGGCTTTGCCTCGCCGCTGAAAGACGCTCTCTGGGGCTACAGGTTTTTGTAGCAGGTTAAATCCAGGAGAACGAGAGGGAGGACTCGAGCCTTTTTTTCTCTCTTATCGCCGGGCTTTCTAGCAAAAATATCCCCGCCTTGATTTCTTGAGTAATTCTTTGGAACTCCCTTATTTCTGAGCGTGGCTTAAGCCTTCGGAGGCTCTTGAGATAAAAATAAGGAGCTGATGCTGCCGTACGCAGCACGTGTGTGTGCGTCTGCGTGCACCTGTGCACCATGGCGTAGGTGCAGATCTCACACCTCTGCGACCACACTCAGGGCCCTCCTCTCCCCATCTCTAGACGGCGGGCGCTGAAGATGCCAAAAGAAGCTGTAGAAGTCTTTATCAGGTGCGTTGTGCTGGTGAACAGTGGCCTGACACCACTGTAGCGAACAGAGCCACCCTTTCGGGGAGGTGAGGGGCTGCTGGCGTTCCTCTGAGTGCCCAGCTGTGGGTCTAGCAGGGATTTCCACGGACCTGCTCCGCATCTCTGGCTTCTCACTGCTGATCCATATGTATGTGCGTATTTGTACACGGCCTCCACCTTGTTTGACCACGTGTTGGACCAAACCAAACGTAGTCTGAAATAAAACTTTGCCCGTTTGTCTGATGGGAGCTCCCTCGCTGTATTGCCACGTTATCTGTTTCCAAGTGGGTAAATAACCGATGACGGAGGCAGGTCCCCGCTGCGGTATCAGCCGCAGATCTGATCTGATGGCTGGGACATCGCGTCGGACGGCGCTGCCACTGACTCATCTTTTTCCCATGGTGGCTCTTCAGAGAGGGCAGGGCGACTTCTGCCGCTGATTCCCAGGCCGCTGGCTTGTCTACGTGCTCTGCTCATCTCCCTGCTAAGCAGCTCTGCTGCTGGACACCACCAGGTCTCTGCATTTTGTTCAGTTTCTGTTAATCTTCAGGAATTCCTAATCCTCTTACAACCCAGTGATAGTTGGGCGTTCATGCTCGGAGCAGAATGTAGTTGGTGGCTGCACTAAGGCTTGCTTTGTTTGTTGCTGGTGTAAGTATTTTCTCGGTATCCGACAGGTTCAGCCCGCTAGTGTTTGTCAGAAAAAGGAAATTGCTTGTGACAAAATGACTTCTCTTAATTTAATCAATTCAAGAAGTGTTCAAAAATAATCTTCTTGACCGATGCCTCTCAAAGCATCCTTAATAATAACTGTGTTGTAGTCTGCTCGGCTCAGATGAGAATGAGTGTCATTCCTTATTCTTGATCAAGTACCCTTCTGAGGTTTGTGCCGTAATGCGTCAGGATGAGAAGGAGGCAAATCAGAGCATTCATCTTCTCGTCGGCTACAGGAATTCCAACCTAAAGACAAAAGCTGGAGCAGGTCGAGCTTCTCATGTACGTGGTGATAAATCCTGTTCTGCTCCTCCTTCAGCAGGGAGCCCGCTGGGAGGGAAGTGACCTGCGGCGGTGCTGAATTTCAGAGAGCCAGCCGTGGAGTGCTTACACCTGGAATAAGCAATAAATATTTCGTGCTGTAGCAGCCACTTACGTATGGCAGACGTGATGAAGTAAGGTACCTGCGGGTGTTGAGGAAGTGGAAGTGAGGACTCGATTCAGCAGTGCCTAGGAACACGGGACGGGGTTAGAGGAAAAACCCTATGGTCAAAGTTCCATCTGGGACAGTGGAAAAAGTCGGTCAAAATTCATTGGGGATGAGGGAATTTCCTTCGTGAGCGGCAGGAGGGGGCTGAGCTGCCTCACAGCTGTTGGGTAGCGGAGGGTTTCCCTGCACCGCGCTGCCTTGCTTACGTAGCCACCGGCATCCTGTTTGTCAGAGCGCTGGGGGTGAGCTCCTGTGCTGTTTGTACCTTGACCCCAACCCTCCTGAACTGCTTATTTTTTAAGCTGTGCTCAGTTTCCCCAACCCCATGTTCTAACCAAGTTGAAGGCCCATTTCTTGAGATGCGGGATTACTTACATATCATACATTTTAAGAAGCAAAGCTAGTTTTTATTTTTATTTTCTTCCCCTGCCTTTCTCAAGTGCTTCCACTTCATAATTCTAGCTAGAATTACAAATGAGATATTTTTGGGAGAGCATGTTTTTGTTTAATGCTTCTTTCCAGAAAGCTGGAGTGCTGTAGATGGTTTTTGTGAGACCTAGCACCAGATGGGTAAGCATGAACTATCACAACAGTCAAAATGGCTTTGCTTGAAAGGATCCAAGGGTAAACTCTGGTTGCCTGCGACTTCATTTTTACTTACTTATAGCTAGTCTTCTTCTAGGCTTGTGCAGTGGGTCTATCTCTCTTAAAAGCAGCAAGCACACTGCTCGTGGCAGCCTGGGAGATGGCCAACGCTTCCCTTGTGGAAAGCAGGGGAGGGGAGAAATGCTTCGGAGCAGGTGTAGGGTGCAGAATTCCAGTGGCACAGCTAACAGGGGTGGGAAGGGAAGGGGATGAGCCCCGCTGCATGGATGTATTAAAATCCACCGGTGTTCAGTAAGGAGACCAAAGTACCTGCCGTCATGCCAGCTTTTGCGTGGGTTCCCTCCCCAGAGCAGAACTTCTTCATTTGGGTGGATTTTCGAAGTTTATTGGGATGTTGACAGCGGGCTCTCACACCTCTGAAGCTGGGTGTGCAGCTGTGCGAATGAACTTCCCCGAGTGTAGTGAGCGAAAATGAAGTGAGTTGTGTGCTGCATGGAGCTGAGAAGCTGCTTTGCTTTCTGCTTCTCAGCTGTTTAGTTTCTTCACTTGAATAGGATTGTGTAACTTCAGGGATGCAGAAAGCTGACTTTTTTTTTTCCAAGGGTTGGATTGACTTTGTTGGAGCTGGATGTGGGTGTACCAATAGGGAAGCACAAACAAGCACAGCTGTTCCCCTTGTCATTAAATAAGAAGTGTGTATTAAAACATTATTACAGTGTCACTGTGCAGAAATTCACCTTCCTTCACCTAGCTCAGTATCTGTTTCTTAGTGTTGCCTGGCTGTGTCCTCTGTGTTTTAGAAAGCAGCGAGATCTCTGGCCATCCATCTGCGGACCTGCTGGAAGAACATAAACTTGTTTTCTGTTTCATTTCCTCCCTTTCCTTCCCTGAATATTTTCCTACCTTGCAGCCTAAGCTCGTGGTAACAACAAGCCATGGCAATGTTTTCCCCTGTTTGGGAGCCAAAAGCAGTAAGGTCACAACTGCAGGTAAGGCGTTGGGGATGCTGCTTGGCAATTAAAACAGCAGAGGACCAGAAGCTGCACAGGCTGCTCTCGGATTCACTCTTTCAGGGGTTATTTCTGCAGGACCCTGACCGTGCATGCTGCAACCTGGAGATGTGCTCTTGTTGTTCTGGGCTTCGGAGAGTTCTCATCAACCTTAGAAAATCTTTCAGGATGTGAAAAATAATCATTGTAACGCAGGTAAAGAATCTTTCAGGACTGCCATCGCCTCCTTATGTTCTGCTCCCGCTGGAAGCTCTGGTATCGGAGTCAGAAGGTGAGAGATTAGGAAATTGTAATTAAGAGCCTAGTTTGTGGCACGTTAAGGAGCACCTCCTCCGTACGGGGACAGTGGCAGCAGCAGCTCCCTGGCACCCGGCCACGTGGCCGCCTTTCAGCCAGCGCCTCGGGGCTTGGCGCAGGCTGCAAGTGATGGTCACTTCCAGTTTCATAACGAAAGCTGTCCGGCACTGCGCCGTGCTCCTGTTATCAAGGAGCTGTGCCGATTTATTCCCATCGAGAGCGATTTTCCACTGCCCGGACGAAGCGGCCGCGGTGCTGCCTCCGGCTGTGCTGACACGGCTTCGCTCCTCCCGTCTGCGCTGCAAGCTCCGGGGCCCAGGTGAGGCAGGTAACAAAACCCCAGGGTTTGCCCACTGAAAGCACATCCAGGTAACCGGAGCCTTACAGCCGCCTGGGCTGGCGTACTTAGGGAACCGAGGTCCTGCGTTATCTGGCTTTTGCTGGCTCTTGGCATTTGATGTTGCAAACTCCGGTTCCTGCTGCGTGCTGCCTCGGGGTCTCAAACTCTTGATTAAAAGCTTCTTTGGCCGCCAGTTGTGCTTTGTCTTTCAGTGGTCGCTAGATGTGGATCAGTTCTGTGTGACAGATTATTCCTCTGCTGAGTATAAATGAGCAGTAATTTCACTGAAGTCTGACGCTGCAACCAAGTAGTGCTAACCGGAGATAAAGACCCTGGGTCTTCCCGCCTTAAAGCAGCCACAAACAAACAAAAAGCCTTGATGTTTAAAAATTCGGTGTTTCCATTTCTCATTCTTGTTATCTTTATTTCTGTGAAACAGTTCAGGAAAGTGATGTACACATTACATCATACTCCGTGATACTGAAGGATGGTGAAACAAAGCTAAAACTTAACTTTTTTTTCCCTAATATTGAAGATTTTAGGGAAGTGGGGTCCGAGTGGTGGGTTTTGTATTTTTTCTGTTACTTGTGCAGTCTGGGCATTTAGACCCTGCGAGCATGGTGCTCATAATGGGTTCAGCTTTCCCAATGCATTAGAAACTTCTCCGGCAGCCGTCCAGGGGCGCTCCCTTGCAGCGCCCGCTCCGAGTGAATGCCCGCCGTTGAATGGGCTGAATGGGAGAGCTGCTCCCGGTGCTTTCCCACAATAACACAATGAGCTACTTTGTCAGCCCGGAGTCAGGTTAGCGGCGAACGGCTAAAACAAAAACGTTTGCGGTGCACAAAGGTGTGCTGAAACCTTGCTGGAAATGGAATTCGGTATGCTTGCTTTTCAAGTGCTGCAGATTGATATGACAGATATTCTTTTTTTTTTTTTTTTTTCTTCGAGGTTTAATTAGTGGTTTAAAAAAAAAATACAACACAGCATTGATTTTGGTAGATTCTCCCCTGAACAGGAATTCTAGAAGAGATAACCGAGGTCTTTGTGGTATTACTCCTCGGGCTTTACTCTGGGAGAGCAAAGTTGAAGGGGAGGGTATTTTTCACCAACCTGCTCGTGCTTATCGCCCTGTAACTGTGATTAATATTTTGGCTATTAAACGGAGAAGGAAAGCAAACAGAAGAAGGACCTTATCTGTCTCGCACCTTTGCTTAAGAACTCGGTGTAGGGTTCTTGTGTGTGTTCCTGGGCATGTGCACAGGATCAGAGCCCCGATCCCGGGGAGTTAAGGACTTTGGCATACCACTCTTGCACTTTTAAGAGTGCATGAAGATACACCCGAGTGCAACGTCTGTGGCACAGAGGCCCAAACTGCAGGCAGGTGTTGGTCTGGGTTTGAGGGCTTTGTTCTTCCTCAAGCAAATAGTTGGAGTAACTCGGTGTTTGCTTGAAATACCGCTAAAAGGGGATGAACGTGTTTTATGGATTGTGAATTTAATTTTTGAATCGCTTTTGGTGGGGAAAATGAGGCCCCGTAGAGTGCAGGGAGCCTGAAAGGGGTTATCAGCAGGTGTGGGAGGGTTGGGGAGGATGAACTGGAGCTTGGGTGTTTGAATTTGTGAACACGTAACGTGTTCATTGGGAACGACACGGCATTGCCACTGGGGACTGGCTCATCCTCCTCCCTGCCTGCTGGGAGGAAGGTGCTGGCCAAACAAAGAGGTGCTGCTCCATGCCCATCCTGCTGGATGTGGTTTGAGGTCTCCTAGAGCAGCCCCGGGATGCCGAGGGCCGTTGGTAGCGCATCCTACAGCCAGCGGTGCTTGGGGGACTGTGAGGGTGGACGAGCAGGAACACGAGTCTGCAGCGCTGGCGGGGCTCCTGCTCGTGGCGGGGCTTCTGCTCGTGGAATTGCATAAATTGACTTCTCTTTTAAAAAAAAAAAATAAATAAAAAATTGTTTAAAGTAGTTGCTATTCAAAGCAAATTGTGCCAGAGCAAATTTTGTAATGAGATGTGTTTAAATGTAAATAAATCAATTTTGAAATGTAAAAATAATTTGTGGGGGAAGAAATTGGCCACCGTTGTGCAAGCAGCAAACCTCAGTTAGCCAACTGCTGCCGTCAGGAGGCGGGGTGAGGTTCTGTGCGAGCGGTGTGTCTGAAATCCTCTGTTTTAGCAGCTGGATCCCTTGGTCCAGGCCAGGGGGTAGCCACATTTTTTTTGTGTATTTGTGAGTCCCACGTAGCTGCTGTGACTGATAGGGGGAAGATGAGGAAAGAAATGTGTGCAGCCTTGGAAGAAGGGAAGAAACACAAATTGCAGCACAAGCGATGGGCTGTTGACTTTCACCTTGGAGAAAAGGCACAGAAAAAATGCAAATGGTGAGAAAGAGTTGTATCTAAGTTTTCTTTCTTATTTGTAGTTTGCTGCTATGTCAGCAGCACAAGCTGCAGCCTCAGCGTGTCCGTGTGCCTCGGCGAGTCCATGTGCAGTGACAATGCGATGTGCAGAAGTGAGACTGCTGGGAAGTCATTGGAGTAGCTTTTGTGCTTGAGGTTTCTGCTCAGGTGTAGCTAATATAAGCTTAATAAAATCACTGAGTATCTATTTCAGTTTTGTTGTGCTTTATTCACTCAAATTCACTGCCATTATCTGGCTGCAAGCGCCTTCGGGGCGCGTTGGACTCCAGCCCCTTGCAGGCTCCTTCGAGAAGTTTTCGTAAGATTCCCTGCTGGCAAACCAGCCAGTTGTCCTCAGTAAAAGGCTCCTTTGTGCATCAGCTCGCTCGCTTTATTCTGGTATTTCATCAGAGCTATTACAACTTGATGAGTTGTGCTTGCCTGACGAAATGAGGTGCTCCGGCATGATGCTGCCTGACCTCAGCTCGGTCCCAGTGCTCAGCCCCGTGTGCCTTTGAAGTTCTTCTGCTCGTAGATGGGCAGCCTGGTGTCTGGGCCCGCTGTTCTTGGTGTAATTTTGTTGTAGGCTGCCCGGCTCTTTGTTTTGGCCTGGTATTTAGTATGACAAAGCAGAACAAGCATGTAACTCACGAACTAGAGTGGCACAGATGCCGTCGTGCACCCAGTTTGTGCTTTTGGCCAGGTGGGTAAAAGCCTTCGTGATGTGAAATGCCTGTCTGTCGCTTGAAAAGGACCTGCTGAGGTACAGGTAGGTGAATGCATAATGCTTAAGGCCGTATTTTGACATTGCAGCTCATCCCCCAGCTGAGGGAGGATCCATTTTTATCGTTTGGCTGTCCCAAAATTACGAATGTACCCAACGTGTGCGCTGCCGGTTGGATTGCAAAATGGATCTTCCTAAAATAGTGGAGTCTTCAAAAATGTGAGGTCAAATTATAGGCCTAAGTAACTGCAAACTACTGGAAGCTTTGTAATAGCATTACATGGTATTATTAATCTCACCCTAGTCTGGGGAAAAACTCCATTAACTTCCCTCGATCTCCTGTAAAATGGAATACTTCTGATAAGCCTGTCTTTAAAGGTGGAATTGAGCATGCAGTTGTATTGCTGTTCAAAATAAAAATCAACCAGAGGGGAAAACCCGCTGGTTAATCCCAGCGGTGAGGTTCTGGGAGGATGTTTATGCTCCCCAGCCTGCTGGAGGTAGGATGCAGCTGGTGGTGGCCGCGCTGGGAGCCGGGCGGCACGGCGGGCAGGCGGCCGTCGCTCTGTGCTGCCCAGCTCTGGAGGTAGGCGTTCTCCGTAATGTTTTCTGTGCTGTAACAGATTCTTCCAATCGCATGTATTTCCTCCAAACTGTTACGGATAAGCCCGTCTGGCTGCTTTCAGATTAATCTACCGTGTTTGCAATTAAACGCAGAAGGAATGCTTTTACGTTTAAATGGTTCCTCAGACGGATGTGAGTGAACTAAACTAATGAACACACATCAGACAAGACAAATTCCAGACTGTTAGTGCCTTGACCAACCATCTGTGTGCATACCTCCAGGTACTGCTCATGTCTCAAGAGGCTTTTCTACATGAACAATTATTACCACTCCTTTCTGAATTCAAGTGGCAAGCCATGGCAAGAGCCTCTTGAAAGCAGCTATATTTACCGCGGCACTTCCACCGCTTTTCAGTGCGAACATAATGGTGTTATGTGTGTTTTAATTAATCTGAAATTTCAACATGTGCTGCATGAAATACAACAATAGCAGGCCGGGGCTGTGTGTAAGCCCTTTCATCCCTTGCATGCAAGCCCCAGCGCTAATAATGGCACGCACACGAAGCGCTTCCCATTAGGAGCCTTCCGAGTGGCTCACACACTCATTTCAAATTCTGAGCGCCTGAGTGTGTCCCTAAATAAACGACTTTGTGGGTGTGTGTGTACGTACTCTGTTTGGACATACGGAAACATACATGCAATTTTTCCCTTAGCTGTTTTTCTCTGGAAGAAGCACCGCTTCCTTCAGCTGTACCAGGGTCAGCAGCGATGTGATTTCCCACACCAGCCTTTGACAGAGTTCTTCAGTTCCACAAACAGGCTTCTGGAAAATAGCAAACGGTTCCGTGAGTGCTTCTTTTTAAGGAGGGATAATCTGTGCTGCAGGTAATGGCTGCTGCGAACGCCAAAGGATTTCCTTAGTCTCTGCATTTCGCTTTCTTTCCTCGCATGGGCTTACCTCTAGAAATAGTTGAGCCTCCCCAGTTTCCAGAGCCTGTCTGACATTGCCGTGGGGCTAGCTGGGATTCCTTCTCACACCAGCCCACGATGCCACACGTTTTTTAATCACGGCAAAGCTGTCTTAAACAATTCCTTCTTGCTCTCACCCAGGCTACGACAATGCAGGTATTTGGGGTTGATGCAGCAAAGCGGGCTGAGGAACCGGCATTGTGCTCAGCCCAACTGTGCAAACGAAGGTGGAGGGCAGGGGCTGGCCGAGTGATGAGGGTGCAGATAAGATAGCAGGAATGCTTGCTTTCTGTGCTCATGCAAATGCCAGCTTCTGAATGTGCTTGTCGGAGAGTCTGGTGCGCCCCAGGGCAGGCAGAAGGGAAAAAAACAGGAAAAAGAGCTGGCGCAGGCAGAAGCAGTCACTTTAAGGCACTGCTGGCCACTGGATCAGTTGTAGCATCCACTGGATTTTGACATCACACCTGGGCTAGCTTGTCCCCATCGCTGTAAGTTACCAAGGATGTTTGTGCTGTGGTGGGTTGCTTTCCAGCAAGTGCTGGGCAAAAAGAGGTCACTGATCCCATGAGAACGGGAGCAGGCTTGGGAGAGGGGCTCGTATGAGAATACTTGCGGGTGTGATACGTTCAGATCTGTATTTAACACACACACACACATAAATAAATATGTATTTAGCTCTCTATTGTGGTGGAAAGGAGCTCCCATTAGCCTATATAACCTGATGTTCTAAACCCAAACAAACTTGGTTCAGACACTTTTGCCTCCGCTTCTCTCCCCAGCCTCAACAGGGAGTGTTTCACAGTTCTGAATAGTTAGTTGAGAAAACTTTTTCCAAGAAAACCGTTTCGTGTAATAACTTTGGTAATTTCAGGGGATTCTGATAAAAAGGAGAACGCTTGATTTTCAGCAGCTTGTAACGGTCTGTACCATACAGGAGAGATCTGGCTGTTACAGAAGGCAGTTTCAGGGCTCGATATTTAGAATTCCTCGTGCTTTTGCCAGGTTTTCTTGAATTAGTTTGCCTTAACTGGAAGAGGTTCGTTGGCTTTGTAAAAGAGAAAAGGTGGGAAAAAAATCACAAGAAGAAAAATGTTCTTGACTTATACCCCCGCTAATAGCGTGGGCAAAACCTTCTAGGAAAAGTTGGTCTTGGTTATCTTCCTGCGGTTTAGTCTGCTTCGGAATTTAAGGCTAATTCTGACGTAACGCCGTGGGTCATATTAATTCGCCTTACATGGAAATTGGGTTCAGATAGTTACACTTTGTTCTGCTCTGTTTCTTCTAATTTTTTTTCTCTGTTGCCATGTGTAGCTAATTTATGCCTTACTAATTCACATATTGAATTAATTTAACGGAGTCATCTCGCTGATCAGTGGAGGACTGCAGCATTGAGTCGAAAAATCAGGTCTGCAGCGGTGACTTGCAGCAACCCAAAGGTTTGGGAGCTCGGGTTGGGGACAGAAGCTGGAAGCCGGGCGGTTGTTTCCACTTCCCCGCTCTAGCGGCGGTGCGGGCCGTGCTGTGGTTCCCGTGTTCCTGGAGGGAGCAGACGGGGAAATGCAGCCTCTGGCCGAGCGCTGGCGTTTCTGAGCTCCGTCCCAGCCAAAGCCAGGGAATGTAGACGCACAGGAAATATCTTTTTTAAATTTAAATGTAGTCAGCTTTCTAGACAAAACCCCAAATTTGAGTTAGTACCTGAAAAAAAAAAAAAAAAAAAAAAAAAAGGTTGTGGGTTAGGATTTGGCAGTTCGTATTTTAACTGAGGAAGAGTTCTCATATCCTGAAATGTGACCTGGCCCTTTGAGCCCTTGTCTGGGGTTTTCTTCCAGTGATGTTCCTAAATTTACAGGAAAAAAAAAAAGTGCCTGTGTTCAAACCTCTTCTGTGTATGAATGAAGCCTGGTTATCTGAGCAGCTCCCGAGGTGGGGGGATCTTGGTTTTTCAGGAGGGGTGCGAATGCGTGGTGAATACATCTGTGTTAAGCAGAGTGTGTGAGAGAACAAGCTCAAAGGCCATGGGAAGCAGCTTCCAAAGCAGTTGGCTTTGACATGAAGCCTGCCAGTCAGCCCCACGGTCGGTGTTTTAACCCTGTCGGATCGCACCCCTGTGTGAAACACCGCTTACAAAAACGTAGAAATAAAATAAAAGCGAAGAAGCCTGTGGCCAGCTGTGTGTTGTAGCCAGCGCTGTCGCTGGCGGAGCTGTACCAGAGCTGACAAATGTCGGGAGCCGCTCTTACTTTGTCCTTTCTTCTTTTTTTTTCCTCCCTCACCAAAGTGAGGCAAGTGTAGACATGGCTGTGGTGACAAACCATTAATAAAGCAAAAGGAATGCAGCTGTAAAACTTTAAATAATGACATATAGCAAATAAATGTCAACATATTGGTTGTTGTGCCTGGAATGGAAATAGTACTCGGAAAATATGTAGCTTCCAGCTACAGTCTGGCTTTTTTTTCTTTAAGAAAACAGAAGTGGCGTGGCGCTGCCAGTCGCGGGGCGTTCGGGTGGATGTGTCATTTGTTTGGGGGCTGGGTATTGTTCTCCCTGTGTTTGGAATAGGAGCTGTGGAGCTTGCATTTTCTTAAATCACATTACTTATTCATGTATGAATATATAGCCATATACTTGTGTGTGTGTGTGTGTGTACCAATTATATATAAAACCAATGTAGGTAAAGGTACAAGTAAGTACTGACTAAATGAATCTATTTCCATCAAAAGCAATGAACTCATGTTCTCACGGGTGTTCACTCTTAGCCTTTTGTAGTGCTTTTCTTAACCCCAAGCATTTAAGAAATGATTCAGAAGCTCCCATTCTCGTATTCATCATTAAAAACAAGCAAGTAAACAAACACAACCCGAAACCCACCAGCCAAACCCACACCCAACACGCTGCTCCTTTCCCTCACCTCCCCCCAGCAAACACCCGAAGAACTCCAAACCTATAATTTTTAGTTGTGAACTTGCATCCTTCTTAAAATCAAAACCTGAGACTTTGAGGTAATGAAAACCAAAAGGTTTAGGAGGAAACTCCGAAGACTGCAAAGCTTAAGGATGGAAAATGTGCCGGGCAGGGCGCCTGGGCTGCCGGGCAGGCTGCTGGAGCTGGGGCTGCGAGCCCCGGGCTGCTAAAGGCAGGGGGTGTTCGCCACCAAGATTTGAGCGGAATCGAGCTCCGATTCCATCTGGGAGCACGTGGTGGCTGTCCTTGGGTGCGTGCTAGGATGAGTTGTTCGAGGCAGTGGTGCCGGGTGAGGTCCCGGCCGTGCTAGGCGCTGCGGGGATGGCTTGATAGGAGTAGGGCCGGGTGTCTGCTGGAGCTGCTTCCCAGGCCTTCTGAGAGTCTGTCCTGTAATTACAGCTCCAGCAGAAGCAGACGTTGCATGTAGAGATGCATGAAAATAGCCTGCCTCTATTTATACCCCGGGGCGGTGACGATTAGCAACGCCGCGCTCTCACGCCAGTAAGCAAGTTGGAAGGATCTGGGTGAGCTGTGCCAGCCTTGGTGCTAGGGTAAATTAAGATTTAAAATGGTTTTTTGGTGTGTGGATGCAGAAGCCTGTGTGTCTTCTGAGAAACAACCACGCTGCTAGCCCCGGTACCGCGTGGGTGGGATGGGGGCAGCCGGAGGGGCTGGAGGGTGCGGGTGGTGGGCTGCCAGCTCTGCAGCATTTGACTCGTGAGCAGGGTTTTGCCTGTTGCTCGTTGCCAGAAATTCCCCTCTTTATATCCTGGTGGTCCTGTCCTGGGAGGACTTTGGGAATCTCTGGCACGAGAGATCAGGGAGGTTGTGTGACCACTACAAGACCATCAGCTTGGCTTGTGTAGGTTTTGCGCAGAAGTCTGCATAAGCTGTGGGGTTAGGTCATCCACCGTATTCACTAAAGAGGTGGATTATTGCCCCATAAAACAGTACGATGGGGCATACTGTTAATGGGTAACTATTAATGCGGGATTAAGGCTTGTTTTTACAGAGCAATGGTTTTAGTGATGTTTAAATAACACATCGGCGAGCTGTCAGGAGGGAGGGAGCGCTAAAAGCGGTTCCCTGCAGGCTCTGAAGTGGGACCTTGCTCTGTTGCCCTCTGTAGAGTACGAGGTGCTGAGTGGGGCTGTGCTGCCCCCCCTGCTCCAGCAGAAACCCTTCTCCTTTGCATCGTGACTGAGTGAAAGTCTGCTCTTTGTGCTATAGCTGTCGGTTTGCGCTGTTACAGGGCCTAGAGAGAAAATAACGCTGTTTGGCTCTGAACTGTGGGGATCAAGTGACACGGGTGGGTTTCAAGGGCAACACACGCTAGCTGTGATGGCACCGTGTTCTGCAGAGCTGGGGCAGCAGGCAGGATGCTGATCTGTCGGAGCCGAGCAAATCTCCCTCCAAGCATCTCGGAACTTGCCTGTTTCAGCTCTGAGATGGGGGCTCGGGTTTGCAATCGTGGGAAGGAGTGGAAAGTTCGTTCAAACTGGCTGGTGTGTTTTTGGAAATCTCACACGGAAGCTTGACTTACCCATGATCTTGATCTAACATTTAAAACCTGCTGATTTCTTCAGTGCCTCGTGCGTGCATCCTGTTACCACGGGGGGTGTCCTGCTTGGGTTGCTGCCGTAACGAAAGCACACGAGGGGCTTGCAGAGTCTCTTAACTGGTGCTTCTCTTGCAGGAAGCCCGTCGAGGAAAATTCTCCATGAATGTACGTCACAATGATGATGACCGACCAAATCCCGCTGGAGCTGCCACCGTTGCTGAATGGGGAGGTAGCCATGATGCCTCACATCGTGAACGGCGATGGATCACAGCAGGTCAGTGCGCTCTGCAGAGGTTCTCTTTGTCTTCGTACAGCCTGCAGGTTGAAGCTGATGCTTGGTAAATTCCCAGGCTTGTCACCTTCCTCTTTGTAGCGCCTCTGCCCGAGCAATTTTTCTGTATTATTCAATTTAGTTCTCTCCTCATCTGAAGCATTTCAACAAGGTATTTTAAACAAGATGGAAACAAACTCCTTCATGAATCACTATAAAACGTCATTTTGTTGCCTCTCATTCCCTTGATCATTTGTTCTTCCCCCCAAACTTATTTTGAGCTACACTAACCACAAAGGAAGAATGACTTCCCCTTTTCTTCCAAGTCTGTTTGCTTATCTGGATTTGCAAAACAAGGCAGAATTTTCCTTGCTGTGATTTTGTAGAAGTTTATTTCTGCACGACGTGCTGCATCTTGAGAAAATAAAGCGAGCTTGTAATGGCTCTATTTACTGCGTCCGTTATTAATACGCTTAAGTGAGGGAATGGTTTTATTGATACCGAGTACCGTAATTATTCCTTAGGCCCTTTCCTCCTTGCTGGAAACCATTTACCAGGGCGGACTGTACAGTGGGTCCTTGTGCATTACAGAATGAATAAATGGAGTGCTTTGCGTTGAGGTGGGGTTCTAAGTCGAACTTTGAATTTCCCCATCAGTGATGATTCAGCAGCCTCGCTTGGCAGAGACCTCTGCTGCCTTTGAACCAGCTTCTTCTCATCCAGTGTTTTGGAGAAAAAATTGCTGATGTAGTGCAATTGCATGAACTGTGCTGCAGAAATGAGTCAGCAGAATGGTTCTGGGTCAGGTTCCTCTTCTGCACGTGTGCCTGTTGGGCGATGGTTGTAGGCCTTCGGTGAGAATAGTTCCTATCTCATGTCTTTAACTCCTTGTAGATGGAATACCAGTTTTCTGTCAAACTTTTTTTGTATGACTCTAGCCTGGATATGCCCTCATATGTTGCACTGCTTAGGTGCCTTTATTGTTTACCATTCTCACCCTGTTCCCGAAGCTTTAGGTAGTGTTTCCACTTCTAAAAATTGTAGTTCTAAAATTGAATGAAAATGGAATAAACGCTTTGCTTGATCTTAGCATGATGTAGCAGCAAATGGACTGCATCAATTGCTTTTATCATATTTCGGATGTTGCATGTTTGTTGAAAGAGCTGTCTCGGTTACTTGGAAGGCAGGAAGAGCCGTCAGATCTGTTGCATGTAAGAACGACTTAATGAAGATGCTTACGGTGCTCCATAAATAGGTGCAAATTTGACAGGGACATGTGCTTGCCCAGGATGTAATTACAGGCTCTTAGAAGCTGTGGCAGAAAGCATCGTAGCCCAGCTGGTGAGAGACAGGGCATGCTGACTTTGAGACTGCAGCGGGGCTGATGCACGGATCCGTTCCTCTGCCCCGAAGCTGACAGTGCCCTTGCTGCTCCTGCTGAGATGCTCTGGGTGCGCTGGCTGTTGCTCACCCATGTGCTTTATTAGGTAAGTGAGCCTCAGCCACACCAGCACGACTCTTTGCAGGGCTGTGCTATCGCTATACGCTGTACCCTGATCTTCAGACAGATTTTTCTCAAAAGACCAGTCCCTGAATGTGTAGAAAAGAGCAGAGTGAGGCTGGTAAAATCCCTTAGCTGTTACCAGCAGCCAGATGGAGAGTGCTGCAGGAGGGAGTTCTGCCAGTAATCACTGCTGTAGCGTAAGACAATTGCACAGGAGCATTTAATTTATTTTTTTTAATCTTCCTGGGGATAAGTTGCATAGCTGTACAGGGCAGAGCTGAGACCATCTGCCTGCTTGACGGTAATCCCTCTTCACTATGCTGAAAATATTTTCACTATGTGAAAAGCTTCACATTTGTATCACCTGCTTTTTTTTTCCAAGTTTTCCATACTTAATTTCTACTACTGCTGTCTGTATTTAATGCTCTCGTGTCCCTTCCAGAGCTGCTGATGCCTCTTTCTGCTTCTAAGCCACTTGTTTTTGCCCTGTATGAAGTGTAAATACAGTACATTCTAATAGTTTGTAACGCGTTTGTGAAGAGCCTGTGGCTGGATGCCAGATAAGCCCTGTGATGCCACCGCACCCAGCTGTGTGGAGCCTGGTCTACCCGAGCAGAGAAGGGAGAATTTGCTTCTGTGGAAATCCTTTAAGGCAGATTTTTCCCCTCTGCTAAAGCAGTGCAAGTGGCTGTTTGACCTGAACAAGGAAAAGGTTTTCTTACAAGTGGAACTACTTTACATTAAGCATCGGGTTGTGTTTCATTGAGTGGATGCAAATGAACGTCTCCTGCTTGCTCCTGTTCATGGGTGATCTGCAGCAACACATGCAGAAGGCAGTGCCTTGTGTTAGTGGTGGGTTTCCTTGTGCGTGATTAGAAAAGGTTTGTCTAAGTTAACAGCAGCTCTGTGAGATGGGTGCGAGCCCATGGACCTGATCAGGTAGCATTTTGTGTCTTGTGTGTGCCCGTTCACCCGCTGTGTCCCCAGCTTTGTATTCCTGAGCCTTAAGCCCGTGCTGGATGCAGGTGGCAGGTCCCTGCGCCTCTTCCCCGCTCCTGTGACGTGGGAATGGGTGGCAGGAGCGAGGGTGATGCGAGTGACACGTGCTGGGCTCGTCCTGAAAATGCAGTCTGGACGCAGCAGTTACTGCCAGGCTGGGCACGTGTGTTAGTATAAATATTTGTGCAGCTTCATACCATCAATCAGTGGTAGTAAATGTGGCTGCCTGAATAACACGAGTGGCATTCTCAGATGCAAAATGCACGGAAGCCTTACGCAGATCTCAAGCTCTCTGTGGCGATGCAACAGCTGAGGCTGGGCTTCCACACGAGTTGGATTTCCCAAACCTCTCAGTATTTAGGAGGGAAAAGGGAAAGCCTTTGGGACCGTGCTGCTGGCACAACGGAGCTGTGTGTGGAGGAAGCCGTGGGGCTGGAGCTCCTTGGCAGCACCAGGAAGGGGCTGGGAAACGCTCATCCTTGGGGTGCTGCAAGGGACACGGGGCAATTAAAGATTCTCTGTGTATTCACTGAAATAAAGACATAATCCTTAGACTTTTTTATTACTTAGATTTTAATTAAAAGTTTCAGAAACAAGGCATGCTCTTGAAGATCCCTCGCATGGAAGAGGAACAGGGGTAGGAAGCTGCAGCCCTCCTGCCTGTTAGGCTCCTTAATAAGGGACCGGCTTTCGAGCTGCTCACATACAATGCCAATGAGCTAAATAATATTTTTTATGATTCTCTGCTTCTGTGCTCAGGTTGCTTTTTAACTTTTTGTTTAAGCTGAGTGGCACTGGCCTGCTCTGCCCTTCCTGTGAGCAGATGCCTGTGTCCTGTCGTGGGAGATCCGTGGCTGCTCGCAGCAGAAGAGCCCTTCGGTGCTGTCACTTAGACGCCGACTGTTGGGAGATTGGGGCTGGGATGGCTTTGTGCCTCTTATCTGCTCCGAACCATTCATTGTGGTCTGGCTGCTGGATCGGATCCACCCCGATCAGCCTTCTGAGAAATCATTGTTTCAGACAAAATAATGGCTTTCGTATGTCGCTCCTCTGATTTCCAGCTTTGTACTTTAAAAATGTTACTGCAGTAATGGGTTTCTGTAGGATTACTGTAATTCAGAAGGTCACCCAGGCCATAATTACCCCATGCGTTTAGTATAAGGGCTTCAGAAACACAACGCTAATTCACATTCTGTCATCCCAGATTGAATGATTAAATTCTGCGTGCAGGTGGCCCAGCATATAAAGACTAGACCTAAATTTTGTGAGAGATTTCACAAAAAGGTGTAGGTCTATGTCTTCAAGATTAGTTAGATCTACGTACCAAGATTAATTCAGATATTGAATCATTTTCTAGCAATGCAAAGTTAACAGGAGTGTGTTTAAAGTCTTTGAATAAGTTTCACAACCAGCAAGAGCATGGGAAAAATGGGGTCACTTGCCCCCAGAGGAACTCTTCATTAAGGAAATGAGTCTAAACAGTAAATTTTCAGGCCACTCCCCCTCCTGACTTTAGACACCTGAAAATTGAAAAAGAGGAGTGCAGCTTGTGCTGAGCTTTGCATGGTGCTTGGTAAATGGAGCCCAGAAGTCCTCCTGCTCTGCAGCTGCTGGGTCCCCCGCGTTGCTTTGGTGCCCACGGGGCCGTCAGGATCAGGCCCTAATTAGCTGTGGGTTGAAGTGAAGACAGGCAGCCTCACCTTGTCCTCAGGATGCTGTTCTGTGCAAGGTCTTGGGGTATTCACATGTTTTTGCAGTCTTGCAGTAGCTTGTGCTAAGCTCACCCGCTGCAAACTAAGAGTAAGACGAGGAATCGTGATTTTTTGAAGCCCATTTTACTCGCACGAAGGGTGTGGGGGATGTGTTTTGACACTTCGTGGTCTGGTAGCATTGCTATCTGCAGAACTGAGCAACGGGAGACAAGGCGTGGTACATTGATTTTATTATTAGACTGTGAGTTGCACAGTTTATTAATTAGTTTTGTGTTCAACTGCTGAACTGTGTGTCTATGGATTTTGCCTAATTAAGATTTGTTATGTGTGGGGCTGAAGGATGAAATTAAAAAAAATGCAGTGGATCAATTCCCATTGTACTGCCAGGGACTTGTGTCGCTGTAAACTTGATACCATGGCATGGCCTGGTAATTCCTGCTGCAGTCTGCTCTGAAGTGTCACATCTAAAGATTTATGTCGGTCGCTACCAGCATTTAGCCAGGTTAAAACGCTGTCAGGGATTCGGTGGTGGAACCTGAAGCTGCCATTCTCACCTCTGCACAACTAAGTTAAACCTTTATTTCAGCTCCTGAAATTTAGATGAGTAGGCAAGCTTTAAATCTCCCCTGGTTCCTGAACCCTGCTAGTACCCGAGGATGTAGTTAGTTTGGTCTGTTCCTCTCCCCACCCTGCCATGTGGCTTCTGAAGTACTGGTAACGCACCTTGGGTCGAAGAAACTGTGAAACAAATGTGTTTTTCTTTTGGCAGGTCTTTTTGGTTCAAGTCAATCCAGGTGAAACCTTTACAATAAGGGCTGAAGATGGAACCCTGCAGTGCATTCAAGGTAAGAGGATGCTGAACATGCAGATGAGCATTTGTCTGTGTTGTGGAAATCTCTACAAAAATGTCATACGCAGTTGTGGAAATGCAGTGAAGCACTTAAGAGTGAGAAGTTGCAGATGTGATTACCATGTATGTTACAGGATTTTGGTGTCTTAGAAACAAGTCATGAATTTCTTGCAAGTTCAGGAGCTCTCTCTTCTTCAGTTCATTTTTATAAATATGTATATTTCCTCATAACCAAACGGTAAATACAAACAGTTACCGAGTTAAATTTAAAGCTAGTAACAATTAAATGCATATCTACACACATACAGAAGCAATTTTGTTCTCACAGGCATCAGGAGTGACAGAAAGTCAACAGAGAAGTGCAGACATGGCAGAGTGCTTGGAGAAGTCAATTGGCTTTGAGCAGAATTTTTAATTGGTTCTTTAAAACCAGAGCTGGTTAATTATGTGGTATTGAATGAAAACATTTAAGCGGTCTTTTGACTGCTGTTTTTTCTTCTCTGTAAGGTTGTGTAAATATGATAAATTGTGTTTCCCTCTCCTTTATAAGAGGGACCACACAAAATCTTTTAACAGGTCTGAAGGGAGAATTGACAAAAGACCTTTCAGATTGTCTATTAAGTGCTATAAAAAAGAGGTTTCTAGCTAGTAGCAAATACAGCTTTGAAGGGAATCATATAATTGCTTAGTTATAATGCTGTCTACAATAAATACAAACAGGTTAAATCAATGTTTAAAGAGAATAGATTTTGCATGCTGTTTTCAGTGTTTGGTTTTTTTGAGCTTATAACACTATATTTTATTTTGAGAAGGGTGGTGTTGCCTTCCCTGTCCTTTCCAGCTCTTAAGTCATTAAGCAGCGACCTCACTGGGCTACTCATTCAAAAACCTTTCCTAAAAAAATAATACTACTGGATGAGAAAGAATCGATCTAATGGTAATTGTCTAGTTAGCAAATTACCCCTGTATTCTGACTGTGGAATTCAAATCCGCACAAGACAGACTGTTTCTTGGACTGCATTGAATCCTGAAGTCATACTACTCAAGGATAATTATGCTTTCTATTAAAATTTAGATTAGAAGGGGCCTCTGGAGGTCACCTTATCCAACCATCTGCTTTTAAAGCATCAGAGTTGGACCAGTGGTGTCCTCTGTGTGCGTTGGAACCTCACGTGGCACGCTCTTGAGTCTGTGACCGCCTCCCTCACATCTCTCGTTGCAGCGGGTGGGAGTCTCAGGAAGGGATGCCTCCACATCTGGGTGGTACCGTGCAGAAGGACAGCCTGTGTGTCTAAAAGCTGACTTGCATTTTCCAAAGGTTAACCTAATGCTATGGCCTGAAAGACTGGGGAGGCAATCCTACTGAAATCGTAATTATGCAGAACATCCTCTCTGTGTTTTGGGAGTATCTCAGATTAAAAAATGTCAAAATAAATATGAATGTGATATTTTTATTTGTTAGTTATCCAAATACTTAAACCAAAACCAAACAAAACCAGCAACAACAAAGAAACAGCCATGGATCGACATCATCAGGAAATGTTTTTCGGGATAAGGTCACCCAAGCGAACAGGATGTGTGTGTCCATGAGCTGTCTGGATGTACCTAAGAGCTGGATATTTGTGTCACGTGAAATTTCATCCCCATGGAAATAAGGAATTAATAGTTGTTTGAGATAGATATTACAGAAGCTCCTCTGAACACCATCCAGGATTATTCAGCCTAGATGAGCAATAATAGCAGCAATTTAAAACTACTTGTTGAGATTTATAGCCAACGTGCTGTGTGGTAAGAAATTGGTCCTCATGGCAATTAACAGAGCAATAAAGTCAGGTACTTTTATTTGAAATGAATGCTTTTATATTGGCTAGTACATTATTCTTTTTCCATTAGAAATATAATTATGACAACATTTATGTATGTTTTTTCACGTTTGAAGTCTTGTTCAGGCAACATATTTAAATGAACGCAACTTGAAACCTCTTTATTTTGTATTTCCCGTAATTTAACCTATTTGTGCCAGCAGGGCTTGTTTGGTGCTCATCAGCAGTCTTTGATAAAATTCATTTAGAATTCATGATGTAAAATTGTCTCCTGGTTTTTGGTGGAGCTGTCGTATTATTGCAAAGCCACACGTTTATTTGTGTGTGCTGCTAAATTCTCGCTGAAAATTCCGATGTTCTTCATGCTGAATTTCTGTGAACTCTTTATATTGCTGAACTAAGTACGTGCTTCAAACGTGGAATATGATCTGACTGTAGGTAATGCAGTACGGTTACCTTTTGTTTGGATCTGACTTGTTGGGGAACTCCTGTTTTCCCTCGTGTCTGACTGAAGACTGGCACAATGTCCTCAGATCTCTGGTAGGAACTTCCACTGCTGCATGAGGACAGCGTTACATGCTACATTACTTAAAACCACAGCAGAATTTGGGTGTAGCTTGGGGCAGTGGAGTTTTACCCTAGCATCCTTAAGTGCTTTTTGCCCTGGAAGGCAGCAATGCCAAGGTGTCACGTGCAGTGCACAGTGGGATGAATAATACGGACAAAATGAGTATTCTGGCACTACTTGAATTTGCTTGTCAAGCACATGTTGAAAATGCACGTCCAGAGATCTTGATGGAGGCTGAATAACACTTCTATCTATTGATTGCACGGAATTGCTCAATTATTGCTAAATGTATTTCTTGTTGCCATCAATCTAAATGATAGGCAAGATGGGTTTTATTTTCTACCACGAGCAAACCAAAGTTTGCTGTTCTGTAATTTTCTGTATGTATGTGTAGCATCTGAAAAGCCTGTGACAAAGAGGCTAGAACATGTAGCAAAATAGCACCTGGCATGATTAATGTATGTAATTCCTGGGTGTATTATATCTAGCGCGTGCTGTTGGAAATAGGAGCTTGAAACTTATCTGCAGCCTGTGATTGTTCAGTATCACAGCCTAGGCTTGGAACACTGAAACACAAAAATTATATATAAAAAAAAATGCAGCGAAAGGAAATTGTGCTTCGATCCCAGCATTGCGTGGGCCAACAAGACTCTGCGTTAAGTGGGGTTTTGTTATGTGATGTTTTCAGGAGCAAGGTGTAAATTTGCTGTGGAATGGAAGGCTTGTAGTGTGTTTAAGGATGAGTAACCGAGTAAATGATGCCTTTGGGTGGCGTGTGGAGCGCCTACATTTTGTAATGAAAAAGGGATAATAAGCACACACAGTTTACTAATACTGATGTTTGTTTCAACTAGTATTTCAAGCATTTTGCTGAACGTGAAGCACTATAGGGCCTTTCTTTGTTCTTATCTTGTAAAACCAAGAATGCCTGAATTTCTGTGCCGCTTTTTCCGCTTTTAGAGCTCAGCTTTTTTGCTTAGCTCCAAAAGCAAGCAGCTCAAGAGGAAGGCAAGAAGTATGCTAAAAATCTAGCAGTGGTTTCTCAAATGAAAGATTTTCTGGAATTATTATTCCTTTAATTTATGTGGGTGGGTTTCTTCAAATAAATGATGAAAATTGATACTAGCTCAGGATTGTCTTTTTTAAACAAGTTTTTAACAAAAAAAGGATTTTCACCAGCAGATCTGGTGAAAATGAGAAGAAATAGAGAATATTAAGGACTAATGGAGTGTAGATTTATGTAGGAGGAATGTGTATGTAAGAGAAAAAAGGCTGTGTCCAGTTTAGTCTAAGCAAACCAAAAAAAGTCCTTTATTTTTCCCTTTAGTATGAGATTGGAAATAAGGAAGTGACTCAGTTTCTTGGAGGAAAGGAAAAAGTTGAAAATAGATGGGACATCATGTAAGCAAATGACTGATAGTTGCTGGGTGGAGGCAGGGGAGGCCGAGATTAGAGCAGGGAAGGGAATACCCGAGGGAGCTGGAGGATGGAGGGCCAAAGATGGGGATGAAAGAAGCCTGAGGAGGTGGAACACAAAATGCAGATTCGGACAGCTGGCTTTTTCCAAATCCTGCAAACTTGGAGTAAGCTGTGAGAATCGACCTACCTGTTGCATCGGCTTCTGAAAGCTCTGCAGGCGCAGAGGCAGCTGGTGAATCAGCACACCTCGCTTACATGGACCCAAATAGCAGCAGCCCCTGAAGTCATGTTGCTTTGGAGAGGTTTCCTGAAGGCTGGAAGGGCGCTTGTGGTGGGAGCACGGCTCTGCTGGGAGAGCTGTGCTGGTTACCTGGCTCGGGCAGGACAGGGGCTGGTTTTGGAAGGGAGAAGAAGTAAAAGGTTCGTCTGTAACACAGAATTCTGCAAAGCGGGAAGAAATGATGTCTTTCTTTATCTTTTACAGTAAGGGCCCTTTTCACCCTGGTATCTTTTAAAGCACAACTCTTACTATTTACATCATCACATTAGATTTATGGTACTTGGCGTTTAGATTTTATATTTGATGGAAGAGTCAGGCCTTCAGTACTGAGGCCTCGCTGGCCTTCTTAGTCTGCCAACACATTTAAAGCAGTTTTTGATTTATTAGCATATTTTTCATCAATGGACAAAAGAGGGCTATCTGCACAAGTCTCTTCCAGAAAAAAAACCTGTTGTGGAGGGCTACAATTTGGAAGAATCACATGGTGCTGATTTTTAATTCCTCTCTAATCAATCTTTGCTGGATTTAGTCAAAATATTTCTTCTACCACCAGAACCAGCACCATCCTGTGGAGGTGCTGTGTCCCACCTGCTAGCTGCGCTCACCTTGGCGTGCGGGCGAGCTCCTGAGTGCAGTGCTGCCGTGCCCAGGCTGTGGTTCAGTCCTGGCCCTTGTGCCGGGATGCTCTCCATGTGGTATTTCCAAGGCATAGCTATAAATCACCAGTTCCTATACCTGACTGTGTAATTGTAACAGGCATCATCAGTGTAGAGTTTTCTGCCTGTTTTCTCATTGGTGCCCCGTTATGAACCAGGTAATAGTTGTGGTGGAGCCTTTTATCCCCTCTGTTCCTGGTAGTTACTCCGTCGTTTTTCAGATGTGGACGTTTTGGCCTTTCAGCATTTGGTCACCCTGTGATAGTGAGGTTCTGCTCGTGTCATTTCCATCACTTGTGTTGAAATCTGTGAGAAGGGAGAGGAAGGAGATGCTAACTTGATCAGAATGGATTTATTCCTTGTTGTCAGTGAGCTTGTAGCACCAATCTCCTTTCATCTCCTAGGTTTTGTTTTTAGCACACTAGAATAAAGCATAGGAAACGGTGTAAGAAGCCAGAAGTAAACAATAGGATGCTTTGTTTACTGTGAGCATAATCTTAGCTTTTCCCCTTTGCATCTGATAATGCTAAGAATAATCATAGGGGGTTTCTTTGGATGCATGTGGAATAAATCTCGAGTAAGATGCACCTGCAGCGGGTATGGTGTGTGGAATGTCCAGTCCCTTAAAAATCCCTTTTAACGCAGTATAGTGAATGAATAGCTGTTGCTTAATGTAATTCCCTGATACAAGACAAAAAGAAAAAAGAAACCTGAACAGAGCTGAATTTTGAGTTGGTTAATCCTTTCCCAGTGTTAGTGTGAATGTCCTAGGAGTGAAAGGAGAGAGCAGTGCTGCGTGTGACGTGCGGAGGAACTTGGGGTCTCGCAGCATCTCGTAGGAGCTCGGCAGTGACCCGCACAGGCGTGCTGGGAGGGAGAGCCTTTCCCCAGCCTCTGCGGCTGCGGGCTGCCTGCTGCAGACAGCCGGGATGTGACCTGGCACCAGCGCACGTCCTGCTGACGTGGCCTCCGCGGGAGCGCGAGCGGGGCAGCTGGGAGCCGAGGGGCGGCGGGAGAAGGGCCGGCAGGCTCCAACTCTGCGAGCGTACAAGTACAGAAAAGCAAGGCGCCCCGCTTCGCTGCAGAGGAACACGTGGGCCAGCAGAGTTCATGCAGAAAGTTTGTCCTTTGGTAAAGCGAGAGAAAGCGCTGGCTCTTTTGTATTTTTCAGTTCCTAGGAATCTGCTGCTGGGAAATGCATTTATCTATGAAATTAGGACAGCAGACTTTAAAGACAAATGATGGAGCGTATGGCCCAATGGGCCACGATTTCAAGCTGTTTTGGTTTTGTAAATGCGTAGGCCTTGCCTTTGAGGTGTGTGTTTTCTTTGGTTTACGTGTATATACCTACACACAAGAGGACCAGCAGGTGTGATACATTTAAACTAATTTGAAGGGATGCTTTTAAAAGCAGTGTGTCATAACAGCATGCTGTAATTTTTTAACTGTCTCCCAATATCTGTGGATTTCTCCCCAAAACATAGAGAATCCGTGTGTCTCTCTCAGTACAAAACAAACCCAGCTGTGCAGGAATGCTTGAATTGTCTGTGTAGGTCCTGCTCAAATGAAAATAGTCCTTCAGCTGTAGAACCAGTACATTCCAATCAATGGTGTCAGTCTGTTCAAATCCAAGATCCACATTCTTTACCCAGTCTACTCGGCCTGCAGACATTGCAAACACATTAGTCAGTGCTTTCAGTCTTTTTAAAGTGCATTAGTGCAGCTACAGCTCTAAGTTAGTAAAGCAATTATAAGCAGCCTCCTTAATCTGAAGCAGTTATATTTCTTGGCCAGAAGAGTCGAGAAATAATTCTATCAGCCTTATTAAATTCCATTGCTACTCCTCACAGACAAATGTTTGGTTTCCTATCCTTTTTATTCATTGGCCTTTTGATTTTGGTTCATGTTTGTTTCGTATACGCAATGAAAAATTCTTCGTGGTACAACACAATTTGCAGTTAGCTAAAGAGCAGAGTATACTTGATAAAAGCCAGCATGAGCTGTTATAACCAGAAAGAACTATTTGTATCATTTTATCGGGAAGAGTCTCTTGGAGAGGGGTTAAAAAAACAAAGAAGAAGGGAACTGAACACCAGGAATGTGGATAAATGCACAGGTGTGCTGGACTCACTATAGCATCATCTGACTTAGATATGAGATCTGGTAAGTCCTGCATTTGATGTGACGCTGTGACACTCCTCTCAACAGGCTGCAAGGAGAATGCTGGTAACTGAAGCCCTGGCTGCTCGTGCCAAAACCAGAAGTAGCTGTAGTGGCAGCTGGCATTAACCTTGATTTAAAGGGAATTTATCGTCCAAGTACAAGGAGGCATTAACCCTCCATGTCAGCTCTGCCACGGGCTCATCCTACAGAGCTTGTGCAGTGCATTGCTGGCTGTCACCCTGAATAGACCTTACATCCTCAAATCAGTTTGAGGAAGACCTCGGGATTTGTTGTCTTTAACCTATTCTTCGGTTCAGGCTTTCTGGTGAAGAAGACATGACTTCTGTCAGCATTTACCTTGGATTCTGCTCACTTCTAAGGACTCTTGGTGTATATTTGGCAAATGAGATCTTTAGTCACAACTGTCTAAGGCTGGAAAACCGTTTGCTAGAAGCAAAGCAGTGCTGCTCCTGGCGTTAATGATATGCTTTCTGTGTTCTACAGTGTCAAGAACTATTTATTGCAGGAAAGAAATTTTATGTTCTCCGCGAAGCGAGTTTGCCAGTTTTATATCTTTTATTAATTTCATATGATCCATTGTGACTGCCTGAAATTGGCATAGCGGATATTTTTGATATTTATAAAATGGCTAAGGCAGTCATTTCCTTCCATGTAGTCAGACTGTTAACCCAGGAAGACAGACATTTAGCAGCAGACTCTAAATGCAGACGTCTTTTGAGTTGCCCATTTGAAGGATGAAGGGGGGGAATCAAAGAGGCTTGGTGGCAGTTTCCAAATGCTTATACCTGGAACTTCACTTAGGAATTGCTGATGAAGTTCCCTCCCTGAGGGAGGCTGAAGATACTGTGTTCACGTCTGTGCAACAAGGCAAGTGGTCTATCAATTGTAAAACTAAGGTAGGAGATGTGCATTGGGGATCTGGAGGAAGCACACTGTCACTCAAAAGCGTTACAGGGCTTTTTATTGTCCTGGTGTTTCTTCTTTCTAATCATACAGCAACAAAACAAACCAAAAAACAACAGCAAGAAAAACAACTCAAACACATAGTAGTAGTTAACTGAATTGACTTTAAATGTTGTGATGGTAAATAATGTAAAATGGATTGTTTGTTGTTTTTGCTGAACTTTGAATTGAATTTATGCCTACCATAAAAAGAGAACTCTGTAGTGGCTCTGTGTGATTCAGCTGTTGATCCCACTGTTGGACTTCTTGTCAGACTTCTGGGTTGGAGAGCTTTCCCTCTGCAAGTCTAACCTGGTCTATATTTAGATATAATATGTATGATCATATCCTTAACAGGTTTATTTGTTCCTTCTGCACATTGTTTTCTCATAGGCACAGAGTCCGTGATATTGCGATGACTGTCCTTACAATGACTACATCCCTAACTTAAAGAGGAAAACAAAGAGGGGGGGAAAAAAAAAACACCATTCAACAACACTATCCGTTTTGAAATTGCGTAATTCTGGACAGCCTCAAAGTAGTATCATTAATATTTATCTTAAAAATAAATCTTGAATATGACTTCATGGTCTAAAATATTTAACATTTAAATAATGTCCATACAGCTTTCAGCCAAAGGTGCATAAGTAGCATGGACTATGTTTACCCCAACATGGACTGTGTTTACCCAAATGTCCACTTCTATGTGATGCACCTCTCCAGCAAGGCTAGCCTCTATGTTATTTATAAAATTCCAGCCTAAAATTCTTAGAAACGTGCATGCTTTTGCTTGCCGCCTACCTCTGCTAAGGGCCAGCCTCTTCAGGTGCCGTCTTGGCTAGGCCGCCGCGGATGAACTTGCTGTAACAGCATAAAACATTATTTTTATCTTGGCAGAAGATATTATCTCATCATAACATTTTTGAACATTTCTAGCTGAATTGTTTTGAGTGTTGGAGCTGTGCCTGGAGAGGGGACCGAAACACAATGCCAGCCATTCTCAATTGTGAGGGCAAGGAGCTCTGAGCATGGTGAAGAGACTGTGAGGAGTCGGGCGGGAGCGCAAGGGGCCTTCCGTCCTGGGCCCCGCTGACGGCAAGAGGCTTACGGCAGCGCCAGCGCTTGGCTGATTCCTAGATGTTGATACATTCACATATGTAAAAATAGCATTAAACATGGCCCTTGCATTAGCTTATAGCTGGTAGGCAGTGATCGGAGCGTGGTGGAAGCGTTCATGGCCTCTGGAAAGTGGCAAGCGAGCGCTGCCGGTGATCTGCCCGCAGGGTTTTCACGGAGGGTGTATTACGTTTACTTCACAAGGTAGACGTGATTTGCCTCCCTTGGGGGAGAATTCTGATATTTTGAATGTTTATCAGCCATCTGCGAAATGGAATGAACATAATTGGTGGCTAATTGTTTGAAAGAACTGTGAAATACAATTATGAAGAGTTAAGCTGAAACAAATTGTGTTTATGAAATCTAGCATAAGAAATACTATATTAATCCTGCCTCAATACCAGGAAACAAAATTAGTATAATTAAGACTATCATATTGTAATTTTCTTGGCGACTAGATGCTTTGGCTGCTGCCTTTCTATTTTAATGCGGTTGGAGCAGACTGGCTTCCTGTCAGGTGGTGCCTCCTGCCGCCGCTGCCAAAGTCATTATAAAATTACTTTGTTTACTCCTGTCATTGGACATAGGAGATGCTACTGTTGTTGACTGGAAAAAGTGATCTAAATTGTGCATTTTGGCTATTTTGTTGTGGCCACAGAGTAATTTTGCAGGCTTTGTTAGGCCACGCTTTGCGGGTCCAGCTGGAAGCCCCCATTCAGGCAGGGAGCTCAGGCTCTGAGATGCCTTCTCCATGGCTGCTGCTCGCTAAACCCTGGGCGTCTATCTTCATGCTGAGGAAAAGATTTGGGACTTCAGTGGTGTTTTGTGAACTTACTGCTACCTGGAGTTTCACTGAAGAAGCTCTTCAGGTTGCAGATTGCCTTCCTGCGGCTGCCAGATGTGTCAGCAAGGAGAAAGCTCAACAACAAAAACCTACATCTTCTGCTTAGCAGCATGCAAGAAGCTCTGCACCCCCTTACGCTATTTTGTAGGTTTTAGTGGTCTCTTTTATAGGTGAGGCAGTGCTAGAGAGATACTGCCACGTCAGCAAATAGTTGTAGTTAGGGTGGATGAATAGAGGAGGCGAATATTGTAATGTTAACGAGAATCCAATTACACGCTATATGATGAAAGTAAATCAAGTAACTTGGCTATTTATATTTAAGTAAACTTAAGCGTGTTAAAAAAGATCTTAGGAGTAGCAATCATAGCTATTTCAATGCCAGTGGAGAGAAACGTAAGGAAAGCATGTACAGATTGGCACTTTTAAATTAGTTTTTTGTTGCACGTGTATGGCTAATGAGATGGTGGATTTGTTGTGCAGTGTGCTCAGGTCAGAAAAAATGAGTATGTAACAGAGCTGTTATTGTTGCAGTTTGTATGTCACTATTGTGAACGCATTCAATTAAGGGATAATTAGCATAATGCCTGCTTTGATCTCTTCTTAATGGTTTAATTGCTTCTCTGTGTTAAACAAACACTAGGCTTATTTTACAAAATTTTCCCTTGGGAGCTTGTCACATGGAAGTGTATGTGCATGTATTTATTTTTTAAGCACCAAGAATAATCATATATTTAATTAAGCTTCTCCTGAAAGTCTCTTTTGGGATATTCTTTGTTCTTACGAGCTGCCTGAATGGTTAACGTGTCACAATAGGCTAGGTAGGAGTGATAATGAAATTGTCAACTGAAAAACAACTGTGTATGCTAATGATCCGATTATTATTCCAGGGTCATCTGGCTGGCAGTCTTTGTGGATATAAATACCAGCATACATTTCCCTGTACTTTGTGGAATGCTTTCACAGATTCAAAGCCCTGTGACTGCTCCAGATGCGAGCACTTGCCCTCTGGCTGTGAGGATTGCCCCGGCAGTAGCAGAGTGGGCAGCAGGTAGATGAGAGCATCTCCTCCTCATGCACTCAGCTGCTCGCCAGGTCCGTGTCCCTCTCCCTTGTGCCCTGTGAAGTCCCAGGGCTGGCAGGGCAGAGCTTCCTGGCTTGGCTGACTTGGAGTCCGCAGGGACTTGTTGCTGCAATGGTCCTGAGCAGGCAGGCTGCCCTGCAGCACACCCGCAGCTTCCAGAGGTAGCGATATACTCGCAAAGCAGTAGGAAACGGTACTGTCTGGTTTTTTCATCCTTGTTTTTTTTTTTTTTTTTGATTTTCATTCCTTACTGATTTTTAATGACTCGTTCTTTCTGTATACGTCACGTAACAACACGCGTATCAGAGTTTCCTGGAGATGGCAGAAAATAACAGAAGGAATAGCCATATAATGTTTAAAAACCTTTTCTGGCATGGGTGAGCTTTTACAAAGAAGCATACTTGTAAGGGATGTTTAGTGTCTTCTTTTTGCTTGCCTAAGCTCCCAGAAGCAGTCTACTCTGCCAGGGTATTTGAATTCATCATGTGTTTTATCGGGATTTGCTTCTTACAGAAACTCTAAGCAGCATGCAGCCTCACCGGCTGGCTCCTTTGCAATGTGGTGTCCCCTGTTTAGCAGTGACATTATTTAGTACAGGAATTGAACGTTGTCCAGAGGGTTCCCCAGCCAAGGAATCTTGGCTCCCAAAATCCTTCTGGGGAGGGTACAGTTACTACATCAACGGGTTCTCCCTTTCCTGCATATGGGGTGTTTGCCACGTTTCCTTCAAATGGTTTTAACTGCCAAGTTAATTAACATGCTGGTTAAAATCTCATGTAAATAAAACTATTGTAACTGTCTGTTACTTGCCTCGTAGTGAAATGCTGACTCTGGTTTCCAGATGTAGCCCACTTCACAGTGGTGTTTGGAAATAACACGTTGAACAACTTACCTGATGCTGTTTGGAGACTGATTGCAATGATAAACACTTAACGAGAGTAATCTCCCTAATTGAGGCTATGAAAACGCCTGTGTGGGTGGCGGTGTGCGAGTGAGTTTCAGTATATGACCAGAAGGGGACACGGAGAAACTTTTTACTCTGGTAGATAGTCGTGTGCTGCTTTTGATGAGCATATAAGCAGTAGCAGAACTTTTATCAAACTGTAAGTTTCAAGTTGTTGTTGGAAACTTACAGTTGTATTCCTTCAGCACATGGCTAGATATTAAATTGAAAGAAGAACTTGTGGTGAGGCATGTGGAAGTGATAGACATAATTATGGCTGTAAATGCAAGTAGTGTAACAGTAGTTCCAATCAAGCAGAAATATTTGTCATGCAGAACATATGGAAGCATCCTGAGTATGCTTTAGTGTAAGCCATGTCTTTTTTTGTTTTTGTTTTTAATTAAAAAAAAAAAAACAGAAAGGCCCCCCAAACTAGGCTCAGTCCTGCTGTTTTGCTGAATTTTTCTCCTCTTCTCCACTGCAGCAGTTGCTCTGCAAGTGGAACAAACTCATCCAAAGGGCAGGGTGTGTCCAGAGGTTTTGCAGTCTCTTTATTAATGCCTTCTCTGTTTGAACTGTGGCCTTTTATGTGTTCAAATGGCATTAGCTTGTATTTTTCTCAAGGTGAATCTAAGACTAACATTTTGTTGACAAGCACAGCAAATTGAATAAATTAAATTGAATTTCCATTTTGAGGGTATCCTGAATAGCTGAACATCAAATTTGGGTGAACTGTTTTATATTACGTGGTACACACAAAAATAAATGAAGTTTTACAAGGGGATACATGGCATTTCCTAAGTGCTGCTCATGGACGTAGCTATTGCCATTCTATGCATAGCAAAAAAAAAAAGAAAAAGGTTATGCACAAAGTGGGTTAAGTGAATTAGCCAGTTATTCGAGCCAGCTGCTCTGCTAGAAATAGAAGTATAGCTGTTTTCTAACCCCAAGCTGTGTAGCTGCAATGCTTCTTCAGTACTACTGCGTCTCCTGTGTTTGACCTTTTTAAAGCCCTTCTTTTGTCAATTAAGAAGGTACCTTTCAAATAGCAATTGCAGCATCCAGCTTGGAGCATTATTTTTCTTGCTTTATTTTTGCTTTAAGATGGATGTGCCAGGCAGACGACGTGGTTAGTCTTATCTGCCCAAGTCCAGTGAGTTGCTAAATGCTGTCTGTGGAAATGTCTAGGCATTTTTATAGGGAACTTCTTATGATTTGCAGTGTAGTGAGTAAAGCAGGAGTAATTCCGATTTAAGTACAAATGCAGAGGCTGAAAATTATCCTTCATACTAATTAGCCCTTAAAAGCACACAGCAGTGTTGCTGATAGCGAATGCACATCTATTTTTAAGCAGCATCCACTTCCCCATGGCTGTCACCGAGGCTGTTGGTGTCCTCAGCAGCTCCCTCGCAGAGGTTTCTCTCCCCACATCTCCACCCTGAGCACGAAGCGACCCTTCCGTGCCTGTTTGCTGCTGCTGTGTATGGGCCCGGCGTGTCGGCAGCTCATCCTTCTCCTTAACGAGACGTGCCTGTGAAACGTGGCCAGGACAGGGCGGGAGCCTGGGCCTGTCTGCAGGGAGGCCAAGCTGAAGTTTCTCAACAGCCGGTGGTGCAAACTTGTCCCCTTCAGAAGGAGCTGCAGAGCACCAAAGCTCAGTTCTGCTGGGTTTGGGTTTCGGCCCTTTGTGCCTGTTCTCTACAGAAGGGACGTGCTCCAAAGGTAAGAGATACTGGAGATCGTACTTGAAAACGGGAGTTGTGTTTTCCTGTGTTGCATTTCTGGACAGAGCCAACAGTGAAAATAGTATTTAATCCTTACTTTCATTTTATTGTTGTTTGCCAGCATCCGCCAACACAGTTTCATTGTACAAAAGAAACTCTAAACCCTTTCTGCCCCTCTCTGGTGCTTTTTCTTTATCATTTTACCTGCAAGTTACTACATCTTCCCCAACCTGGGACGCCGGGCGCTGGTTGCCCGTGCTGCAGAGCTTTTGGAGTGGAGCTGCCCGCTCGGCTCGCAGCTACACGTAATTGTTCCTCTGGGCTTCTGCTGCTCCCCAGCAGTTCCCTGCCCTGTCCTTTTGTGCGAGTGGAGGAGAGCAAGCCCTCGCTGATAAAAGCAGCAGTTGTTTTGGACGCTGTAAAAGTAGCTGTTTGTTACAGCTGACCTGACCTGACCTGACGGATAGCTGCTGCTGAAAGACATGACCTTACCATGTTCTCTCCACCCCTCACGTCATCTCCCACTGCTTCCTTTGCCTCTCGCTGGTATTTGCCTGACCTGCTAGCCTGTTCAGGGAGGGAAAGCCGATCCAGTAACAAAATGAATAGCTTGTCTGCCCGTTTTGACTCATCAAACAGCTCCCACAGTTCAGGAGGAGAGGAGGAGGAGATGAGGAGACGCTACCTCACAAACCCAAGTCACTGTTTATGCATCCTGGTCGGAAAATAGCATGAATTAGGAGTATGAGCTGCCAGTTACAGCGGTTTGAATGCAAGAAAGGTATCTGTTGAACTCCACGCATCTCAACACGCAATTTAAGCTCGTGGAAGCTCCAGCTGGCAGCAGCAGAGCAGCCTGGGGCTCGACCCTTCTTGGTGCCGCTTTGGCAAGAGCTCTTTACGGTGGCCTTTTGAAACGCTGCTCGTGAAGAAACCATCAATTATACTTGAGGTAACCTCGGGCTTCTGTCTCCTGCGAACCCTATTGAATGCTAAGCTGCCCAGAAAGAAGTGGAAATTTTAAATGCCCGAGGGGAACTGGAGCAAAGGAGGTACCAGGCAGTCAGCTGTCACATTGCTTGTATGGAGAGCTGCTGGGAGAGCAGTGCCTTTTCTTTGATTTATCTGGGAACAGTTTAATTTATTCTCAAGGAATATTGAACAGACGTGTCACGGACCAGTGAGTTGTAAGCAGCACACAAAGAGGCCGTCCTCAACCTCCCTGCCCCGAGTCAGGAATTCTTTCACAGAAGAATGTTGCATCAAGAGAAAATTCCTCCTTAATTTCAGAGCAATATAAATTCTTCAGTTCACAAGCAGTAGTCTCTCTTTCTATTGTTTGTTTTGTTCTTCTCTCCAAATACCAGGAGCACGACAGCTTCTTTTGGACTTAGGAGAGCTTGGCACATCTTGTTCCAAATTCAGCAAAGGAGCGGTTTGCCCTGCTTGATCTTCATGACTTGCTCACGACTTGATCCGTATGTCTTGCATTTCGTTGCTTCAGTTCCCCCACTCCACAGAACACAGTTGTGACTTTTGTACCGGCAGCATTTTTCCACGCCGGCAGCTAACAGGCTGACACTTGGCCTGGCAGCTCTAACCCCGAGTAGCCCAAGTAGTTTGGAGAAGAACCTTTCAGGTGGAGTGCTTTCCATGGCTCAGCTCTTCATCGTGCTGCGGCTCAAGTGCAACAACAGAAATTCTTCCGATCAGCTCAGAATTTTGGCACTTCTGGGATGCCGTAACGCTGAGCGGCGTGGGTTTTTAGTTGGGGATTTTCCTGCTTTTGTTTTGTAACATGGTCGTTGCACCCATGGGATGGGTGGCGTTGCAGGCAAATGCAACTTGGTATGTAGTACTTCTCCTAAAGACGTGGTTGCTTCTGGACAGCTTCCAAAGCCTCTCGAAGTCACCAGTTTTCATCGAAGTCAAATGGTTCTTGGCATCGTCCTCCCGAACTGATGCTTTATTGAGATACGGATTTGCTTTTCAATGGTTCTCCAAAATGTTTTTCTTAAAGAATCAGCTGACAACAGCTCATCCATACAGCTGTTGCGTTGTTGCATTGCCAGTTTACATGCTTAAACCTCCAACAAGTTGCCAGTAATCCTACCAAATGTTCTTGAGGTTCCTGATTTTACAAGTTCAAGAAATAAAATTCCTGCCCTCTTCTTTCTTGCTACAGGGACCTTGATAAAATCTGATGTCTTCATTGGTAGAGGAGCTAAAGAACAGTGTTTGTACTTGGCTCCACTTTTGTTTCTGGAGTGGAAATAGGATAAATTTCTGTCATAAGATTACTGGACATTCAGGCAGGGTTTCCATTGATAAAAATGGGAATTTTTTGGTTTCACCACGGCTCAGTCAGATGCCAACGTTGGTTCTGTGTAGCGCGCTCCCAAACCCTTCCTTACCTTGCATTACCCTGTGTAGAGCTCACAAGAAGTTACAAACCTCATGTTGGAAGAGTGGTGCCTGGGTGAGCAAATCCTCCATGGCCAGACGTTGGTTGCTTTCCGTGGAGCAGAGAGACAACCCACTGCATGGCCGTTAGGGGTAATGCACGTGTGAATTTTGGCCCAAGAGCTTCGCTCGCATTTGCAAAGGTGAAATTTTGTCCGTCGGATGCTTCTGTTCAGCCTTGAGTTCTGGTGGTGAATGAGAGAGCCTGAAAAACGTGAAAACACCCAGTCTGTGCATCTGGGAGTTTATTTTCCTTGCCCGCTGGCTGCTTTCCTCTCTCCCCTTTTTACACTTGTGTACTGCATGAAAGCTCGAGCTTCTTGCTGGCCTTTTGAAACACAAATTTTGTCTCAACACCAGCTTTATTCGGGTGGTGCAGATGCTTTGCTAACGCCAGCCGTGTCAGCGTACCTGCTGCAAGAGGAGCTCTGGCTGCCTCGAGACAAAGCGCGAGGCAGAGCGGGGTGCCTGCCCGCAGCGGGACCCGGCTCCCACCTGCAGCGGGCGTACAAAGGGGCTCTGTGCTGGCTCTGCCGGGCTTTAAGAAGTTTGAAAACTGAGCTCTGTGGGGAAAATAGACACAAATTCCCCATTCAGATTGTAATTCGGGTATTTCAAAGGGAAGCAGCGGTGCACCTGCTACCTGCTTGAAGATGTTATCACACAGTTACCATCACAGTGGAATTAGGGCTTAGTGTTTCTCGTTTGAAATGACTTTCTAAGAGGGGATGCTTTGGGTGTAGCATCACTCTGATGTTAAAGGATAGTAGGCAAAAACTATAACCTAGAGCACTGAGGTGTTCCTCTGGCTTTCAGTTAGGGTATGTGAGCAACGATGGCGACTTCTTCTCAGGCAGGGATTTATCAAGGAGAGGGAGAGGATCCTGGTGTTTTCCTTTAGCGAGGGCTCGAGTTGAAGCATGTGGTGGTGATAGCTTGGCAGCCCTGTGTGTCCTCATGCTAAAACCCCGGTCGGCACTGGGCTGCTCTCAGCTTCGGCTGAACGAACACTTGGCACTTCATTGTGTTTTGCCGGTGGGCAGCTGCCTTAGTGCCAGGACACATTTGGATTTACAGTGAAAAACACCTACATGGCAGGGAGAAATGATTTCTTCTGACATTCCTTGAAGCAGAAACAGCTGCGTTCAACTTCTTTTTTTTTTTTCTGTAAAGCACCGTGGCATCTCCCTTGATAATCAGAGTTACAGCGGAGCGTGAACAGCAGGGCATACTTTTGTGTGGAGTCACTCGGCGAAGTGTTGCAACGCGGATTATCCGACGTGAAACAGCTGTACTCTCTGCTAATAGAGACAATTTGACAAAGCACCAGCATGGATTTTTCCCACAGTAACAGCTGTGCAGTCGCTTGCCACCTCCCTCCCCATATTGCCCCCATCTGCGCGGAGCTCCCGCAGCCCGGTAGGTGCGGTGCAGCGCGGTCCTCCGAAGGGATGCGCTTCTTTCAGCTGTGGCCTGAAATAGTTGTCTTGTGACTAACCGTGAGCCATCAGCTGGGAAATCTTAATGATTTGGAAGAGAGCGTTTCTGCTTCGCTATTCCTTAGTAATAATGGCCTGCGGATGCAAAGGTGTCTTAGCTTCCCAACGTGCAGTAAGGACAGCTAAGTAAAATTCCCTCGTGTTGGGGTTAACAGAGAATAATTTCCTAACTCCTTGTATCCCTCCCACGTTCTCCCTGAAAGTGCAACCAGTGCTTTTCTTGCACATGGGGGAAACATCTATCTTACAGCAAAATAGCGTAGGGCTCTGGGCAGTGTAAATCCATTTCCCTTCCTTCTCCACCTGCACAAGTCAATTCGTTATTCTGTGTTTAATTTCGCAGTGGAAGCACCTGTGATTACAATTACCTGTTTATAATTAAACTAGTTTATAATAGAGACCACCTAAATACATTAAATAGGATCAGAACGAGTTTTGCCTTGGGGAAATTGTTGACCTTTGAAGTAAGAGGAAAGGGAGAGGGAGGGAGAGCAGGAACTGTGTGGGGCGCATGACTTCAGCAAGAGTGTTTTGATTTATTTCTGGTTGTTTTCTTTTTCAAATAACAGACAGTCCTCCTGGTTGAAATGCAAGATACTGAATAGCAGAATGTGATCACAGTTGCTTTTTAAAGACAGAAAAATACTTCTAACTGAACATCAAGAAGCAGAGACAATTTCATTTCCAATATCCGTGAAGTAATGTTTTTCTCAGCTGACTAACAAGCTGAAACTTGCTCAATTTTTCATATTTGTGTTTTTTTGGACAGGTTTCTCAGATACTCTGTCTCCATGCCTTTAGAACAAACACAGTGAGGCAAATAACTTTAAAATCTTGTTTTTGTATTAGCTTACCAATCACCACAAAAAGTTTTACTGGAAATGTGTCTGTGGGAAAGAAATCAGGAGATCAGGAGGTGAGAAATACACGGAATCAGAAAAATCCTGGGGCTTTCAGGAGGCCTAAACTTAATAACTTGACAGTGTTGCTTGACTTGGAGCATAACCCAGTAATGAGATTATTTAATGACAAAATAAATTTAAAAACTAAGGAAACTAGACTGCAGCTTTTAACTCCTCTCCTGTTGTTGTTTGGCTGGCGTTTCTTTATATGAGGAATGTGGGATTCTTTAGATGCATCTCTGAAGGGACTTTGAAGGAGCTCGGTGGTGTTTAGTTTCTGTGACTCTTGCAGGTTTCCTCGAGGCTGTGTCCTGACAGCCGATTGCCACCTGCCTCTCTGGCATATCATCGGCTCAGAATAAAAAGTGGAAAGCTCAGTTGCGTGGTCGGAGATTCATGCAAGTATTAAAATCAAGGATCGTGGTTTACATTAAAGGAAAATGCATTCTGTCAAGTCCAACTTCAGAATACCAGACATTCACTTTTTACTGCATTTGTGGTTTTATGTACACCTTTGATTTTTCTTTTCCTTCAGGAAGCTTGTTATAACTGGAAAAAAAAAATCCCTGCTGTGTGCCAACAAATACTTTCTGTAACAGACTGACCTAAGCCGTTAGACCAAGAGACGGGGACACGAGGGAGCAGCCTGCTGGCAGCTCCTCAGTTTGTTGGTCCTGTGCTTCAGGGTCTCTGGGTTTTGAGATCAGTAGCAATATTCAACCTCGCGTACTTGGGAAAAAGAATACTTTGGAAAAAGTATTGAAAGTTTTGGTGGCTTCTTCTCCACTTCCTTTTTGTATTAGTCTTCTTAGTTTTCAAATTTGATTTAAACCTCAGGCTGTTCCTTCAGTTTTGTAACTGTACCATAGTGAGCAACGAGAAATAAAGATATCTGCTCCTCATCATTTAAGTCACTGTGATCGCTGGGGAGACTAAAATTCTTAAAAACGTGTTTATGTCGAGTTAGGATGACTCCAGAAACAGTACGCAGATCCCAGCCGTGTGCTACGTCCCTGCAGCGCCGGTGGGGCGAGGTTGCAGGCTCTATGGTCTTGCAGTTTGCTTTGCATGAGCACGTGAAGTCAAACAACAAGTGTCCAACTGTGCCTGTTTAAATGGGAGGATTACTTGGAATGACGTTCTGCAGAGGTACGTTGGCAGGTTTGTTCGCCCTCCCTGAAATTCAAAGTGAACGTTAGATACTGAGAGGTAAGGCAGGTTAAAGTGTAATTTTTAGTTGCTGACTGCTTTATCAGTGTGTGACCCAGAAACACCAGCTGAGATCACACACTGCTTTTGTGTCTTGTCTTGGTAATTCTGAGTTTAGCATCATCGTTATAGCTTTTCTCCCTGTCACAGTATTCTTGGGTTCGGAATAACGCTTGTAATTTTCTCACTGCATATAGTATTGAATATTAGATGTGCGTATAGCCATTTACGTGTGTATCACATATATGCATAGTACGTATTTAGAACACTATGAAATTATTACTCCATCCTAATTAAGTCAAGGGAAGCTTTAACAGCAATTAGACTCTTAAGACTTCAGTTTTGAATAGGACTTCTTCCTTTCATACACTCTCATTACTGAAGTAAGCAGGGTATGGTGTTGCTGAAAGGCTGCTGGCCTGCATGGGTGGATCTTGGGGAGCTGACCGACTGCAGAAGGCATTTTCAGTGTGTCATTAAGACACGTAAGAGATTGTGTTTAACGCCACAAGTCCTGCCCAGCCCAGTGGCCCAACAGGGAATACAGCTTGGGGCTCCCAAGCTCCCTTCCAGTTTTCCCTTCCATTAGGTGCTGCTTCCTGTAAGTAATAAAGCATAAAGGATGATGCATTATGCCTCAGAACAGCTTGCGTGTGTGTGTATGGATTTTTTTCTCCTTAGTGGGATGGTAAAGTTCACTTGCAGACAATTCATCTCAAATGCAGAGTGGAACCACCTTGGCTGCTTCCGCTGCTCTCCGGCTAGATGTTGCACAGCCTCTGCAGCCGCGGGGTGTTGCGCTGCTGGTACACAGGGCCCGTGAGTCATCTTCTGGCCGCCGACCTGTGCTGCAGAAGGCCAAAACGAAAATCTCCACCCTGGGTTGAAGAAAGAATGGAGCTAAAGCAGCAGTTTCTGGTTCTCCGTGAGACTATCGAAATGTCGTAGCCGTATGGGAGTTGCTTCGTTTGTGCCCTGCCCTCGATTTCTCTGTGATAAGTTTCTCTGTGTCTCACTGACCTCACTGTAACTGAGACTGGAACTGTTTTCCCTAGCGTTCACTGGCCTGGGGCATTTGGGCACCAACCTCGAGGGCTCCAAGCTGCTTGAGAGCTCCCAGCCCCGCCTAGCGTGGAGCTGGCCTCAGGTCCTTCACAAGGGGATGAGGAACAACTTGCCCCAAAAGGTGCCAGGACCTCATTTCCCGTGTCGGGGAGCAGTTTGGGCATGATGGAGCTGATGGTATTTGAGAAAACAGAAAATAGCTGGTGGACGGCCAGAAGTAATGCTCTGCCACAGCAAGGAAGGGAATGGCCGAGGAAAATGCAGGGCACGTTCGGCTCTGCTTCCAGATGGGTCGCTGGTCGCAGCAGAAAACAAGGTAAATGCAGGCTTTCCCCAGAATTAATAGCCAATGTGAGAATTAATGCAGATTCGAGCCTTAATTAATAGAGGAGAGCTTTCCAGTCAGTTTTCTTTGTTACTTTGCTGTGAAATGGGATCTGTTGATTTGGAAGCCTTTCAGACCATCCTTATTTCATAATGTTTTTATCTAGAAAGCTGCCACACACCATTATTCTTGCAGGAGGTTTTAGACAACCCTAATTGGAGTTTTAGTTACTGTTGCCCTGATGCCAAAATGATGGCGCTCAGGAATCTGAGGAATTCTAAACACCGGCTGGGTAGGGTTCCTAGGAACTGAGGATTCTTGCACTTATTTTCTTTAACAGCAAAAATTGCCTTGATACTTACTCAGCTATCATAAATATTTGCATGCAGATCTGAACCAAAATCTGAAATTAGCTTTTTTAAAAAAATAAATCTAAAATTCCCTTCTGTTTGCAAAAGAGAAAAGGTGTTTGGGAAATGTTCTGCAGAGCTACAGAAGGGCACTGGAATGAGGCTGCTGAATATTTAATTTGTTTAATGCACAGCTGTCATTGTTAATAGCTTTGACACAACTAAAAGCTTTGCTCACTCAAAAGGCAGCAATTAATAAACAAGATTAATTTTTAAATACAAGGAGAAAAACCTCCGGAGTTCCTTTTTTGAAGACTGTAGATAGCTTTCTCTCCATCACGTGTTTGTGCAAAAGGGAGCAGTCATGTCTAGAAAAAGTGTTTGAATGTTTATTCTTATTTTTAAAAAGTAACAATAATTTAAATGGATTATCAAGCCATAATGCAGCTTTAAATCACTTTCCTGTACGAAGATACATTTTGGGTATTCTCTGGTGCCATGTGTAGGAGCTGCGCTGCTTAGAGGGAAAGGACTGAAAATCAAGCTGTTCGTTGCTTCTTAGGTTTGAATCACTTCTAGCTATTTTCTCTGGGCAACTCCTTGGGTAATTTATTTTCATTGGGGGTTTTCTTCTATTTATATATATATATATTTATGTAAAAGTAGAAAAGAGAAACATTGAAAGGATTCAAATTGTGGATCTCTAGCAACTGGCAGGGAAGTTGAGGGTAAATGCAGCCACAATTACTGCAGGTCTGTTACTTGTTTATTTTTTTTGGAAGGAATCTTGCCAGCTATCAGTAGAATCAGGTGTGTATTGCTGGTATTCTGCAGTGCCCCGCTTAGGGGGAACCAAGGGAAGAGCAGAAGAGGCGCCGCCCAGGGCTGTGGGTGCAGAGGAAGCCCTGCCAAGGGGCAGCCCTGCGGCCACCCGCCCCTTGCCCCTCTGCTCGGCCCGCTGCAGGCAGCCTTTCACGGAGATGCCTCCGGTCTCTAACAGCTTCCCCAGCTCCCGTGGTTCTCGTGTCTTTCTGTGTCATGCTCTGCCAGTTTGTTTTGGAAATGCGCCTGCTACTGCGTGCACAAGGTTATTGAAAGCCGTTTTCTCGCATGTCTCGGTAAAACCCAGGAAACTAGGAGAAGAGTTTTATAAGAACTTGAGGGTCCTTTTTTCAGGCACATGAGATATTCTCGCTGAGCAAAGAAACTGTTCATTCAACTGCTCTGTGAGCTGCCGTAGGGATGCTCGCGGCTTGACAGCGAGCACAAGGCAGCGGGCTGGTGCTAAGCCACGGCGGAGGTGGTAACTGCAGGTTTTTATGGGGCGTTACTAAAAGGAGTAGTCACCTTTAAGATAGCTCTCTGATGGAGCAGTGATTGGATTATTTCTTTCCTTAACACGAAGAAAAGATAATCCCATGCTGGCCATGGACAGAAAAGGCTTGAGCTCTGCGAGAAACTGCTGATCAAAGGCTGCTTTCCAAATTTGTTCCCGTGCTGCGCTGATTTCTTGCTACTTGAGAACATAGTGAGTCTGTCGGTGTGGCTGGAGGTCTGAATGCCTCGTTTATTTAGTAACCACTGACCTATTTAAGATTCATCGTCCTCAAATGAAACGTACGCATGCCTCTTCTGCAGGCATAAGCTGCGTCTGCGTGTGCTGCCGTACAGAGCCGGGGCTGTGCCGTGCTCTTCTGAACAGAGGGGGCCTCGGTCCAGCCAGCACGTCTTCTGAGCCTGATTTTGGAGTCACCTGGAGCACATCTTCTAAAGTTACAGCCATCTGCAGTGGCTCGTAATGTTCAACATGTTATCACAGAAGTAAATTTCATGAAAATTAAGCTGAGGGTAATTAACACATTATTCCACTGGGCTGAATTTGGATTGTTTGTGTTGGAAACGCTCCCAAACATTAGGAAACTTGGGTATGGAAAAACGCCTCTTTATGTACAGGAGTGATCTAACAAATGCTCTTTGGGTCAGTCTCGAGGTGGTTGGCTCTACAGATGGAGCAGCGCCAGACTCGTAAAGCCTCCCATCTTCTGAGTCCGGTCCCTGTTCCATCGCCCCGAGTGGCGCTCCTTGTAGCGCAGGTTGTCCGGCTGCTCCCCTGCAGTTGCTGGGACCTCCATCAGCAGCAAAATACTTCTGAGGAACAAGAAGGGTTTATGTGAATTGACAGAGAAAATCCCCATCGTTGAGAGGAGCGGAAAAATCTTCTGGAAGGTGTTTTAGCATAACCCGAAAAAAAGATTCACTGACAAACCTCAGCAGATGCTCGCCGTTTCCATGTCTTGCGGGCTGGTTTCTGTGTGTGCAGGGGCTGCCGGGGCCATGGGATGGGCACAGCCTGGGGCCTCCCACGCTGGCAAAGGCTGCCCTGGCTGGTGCTGGAGACAATCTGCTGTCTGCTGAAAGCTTCTGTAATTTGGCCCCTGCTAGTTACTGAAGGTAAAGACATCTGGTGTGCTTTCAGGTTGGTATGTAGCAGAACACGGCCTGTACGATGAGCTTTGCTAGTTCTATAAAACAAATTCCTAAAGCATCAGTCTAGTTGCGTCTGATTTTATTCCAGCGTGGTTGGTCCCCAGATGGTAGAGCATGGTTCCCTAAAGCCCCCAAATTATCTGATTATAGTGATTTTAATGCTGACCATGAGTAGCAGTGGTACAAAGTATCCAACTATACTGTTGGGAGCTTAAAAAGCTCTTTCTTAATGGGCTTTCTTAATGGCAGCCTTAAAATTTAATAAAGCAAAAACAATTGAACCATTCAAAGATGAAGGCAGGCCAGGTAATTTTTATCCAATGGACTTCATTAACTAATTGTGCGGTGTTTGATCGTATCAACAGCGATGTGCCAGATTTAGGAGCTCTTGTTAATGGCATCAAGTATTTAACAGCCATGCTTTCAAGAGAAAAGCTGCTTTACTCTTGGTGTTGCCTATATAAGAGGAAAACTAATTGGTAGCAGGATTAAGCTTCCAAAAATGAAGTCTTTTTTCTTTTTTTAACAAGACTTGCTTGGTACTCTGATGGATTTCTATTTTTTTACATAAATAATTCACACAGTATTAATAAGTGTTGAAACAAATTGTGGCAGAAGCCATTTCCAGGTGTTGTCTACCTGGTAGTCCTTGCATTCTTTTCATGCTTGGTGCATTCATGAGAAAAGTGCTGCCATGAAGCGGAGTAATTAACAGAACATAACTCACTTAACAGAAGTGAGTAGAGACCATGGATTTTGTAAACTCCGTGGGTTGGTTAATATGATACATTTTGTACTGCTTAATGCCTGTGGTTTTTATTTCTGTATTTTTGAAAAGACTTTATAGATAACACTTCCAACGCCCATGTTCAGCATTAAGACTAAATGATGTGTACTGCAGATCGAGACCGTAAAATCAGAGTCATCGAGGTTAGATGGATCTCCAAGGCCATGTGGTCCAGCCACCTCCATAAAGCCGGTCTGACTGGAGCAGGTTGCCCAGGGACTTCTCCCACTGAGTCTTGAACACCTCGAGGGATGCACTGTTACAGCATCTGATCACCCTCGCAATAAAAAAGAAAGGCCGGGGTCAGAATGTAGGTGGTTTTCCCTTCCAGTTTGGATATTTCTGTCCATGAATATTCACAAATTCCATTCAATAATATTTTTTTTAGTGTTTCCACCTAGAAACATCATGCGTTTTGTTTCATGTTCTCAAACTGTTGATTTGGCCAGTCAAATTCAGACGTCTGCGCAGGATGAAGTGCCCATGATGATCTCTCACAAGCTTTTGCTGCTGAGCATCGCTTGGAGGAGCAGGTCGGGGTGGTGGCTGCCCTGGGGAGGCTGCTACTCATGGCTGTGGGGGATGAATGTGAAGGTTTCCAGAGCTTCACCAAACGTCACGTACCTTTCAAGAGAACACACCATTCTTTTAATTCAGCTGAGTCGATAGCTTCCATCCCAAAGAGGCAGGACTGCGGACAAAGTCCAGCTGTGTGTGGCCTGAGTCCCACTTGACCCCCAGGGCTTGTTCACGTCTCTGCAGAGGAGTAAGTTTCACTGTGTGCATAAAACCCGACTCTGTCTAGTAGCAGGAGGTTACTGGTGGAAACAGCATGAAAAAAGCACTGCCATGCCCTCTCTCTTTGAGTTCTGCATGGCAGAAAATGTGTAAAATGTTTGTGACTTCAGTCAACAGCACTGGCTTGATAAACCGAGCCTAGAGGAATGCTTCGGTGCCTGTGTCCAGGGGGAGAACTGGGCTTCCAGAGCTAATGCTGCACTTCTGGGACTCAGTATTTTTAAGTTGCAGATAGGATGTGTAATTCCATACTCACAGGATGCTCAGCGTGCCCTGTGAGTTGCTCAGGTTTCTGAAGTCTGAGAGTTACATGTGTTAAGCATCTTGCTGGATCAGGCTAATTGTATATATTTATGTAAGTAGATTGACAGGTTCACTTAGCATGCTAAAAATAATGAGGCTGCCTTAATTTATTCATCAGGAAACTTGATGTTCCTTTTCAAAAGAAGGGCAATGATTTTGTTTAAAAAAAGAACTGTGACGGCGTGTTATTACTTGTGGGTCTGTTTTTATAAGTCTGAGTTGTGCAGCTTGCAACTTTTCTTTAGATCACTTACATCCTTTATCCAGGCACTAGGAGGTACGTGCCGTCTTGGATTCTGTATTGGAATTCCCCCAGATAAATTTCATCTAGTAATTTCAAACAATTTATAGTATCTTTCCTGCTTTGAATGTTGCTTTCCTATTGTTCTTTGTTAAGCAGCTCTTGCCTTTAAACCCAGAGCCAGTTTTATCTCGGTAGATTATCGTGTACGTATGCCTGGACCACACATCATTTCATGGTGGTGTCTGTATGGTAAATGATAAGGCTTCCTCCTCTGCCCTCTCTCTTTGTTTGGGATATAAATTTTGCGTTTCTGGGCGGTTTTTGAAAGCTCTTCTTTTGGAGATGGGGCATTAGGCAGTTATTTTAGCACGTTCTTTTTTTAACCAGGCACACGACTTCTGGGATCCCAGCATCCTTGCAGAACAGTTCAATACAAGACACTATTGAATCCTGTGCTAGAAACGTGGCCTCAGGTTCTGAGAATTTGACATCTCCAGGGCTGAAAAAGATCACTTAGTGCTGCCAGAGTTCTCTTCTTTCATATGCAAAGCTTCCTTCTTAAAGCCAGTAGCACCTAGGTGCAGATGACAGATAATTTAGGTGTTTGCGTATGCATCTAAATGCCCAGATTTGCCCTAGAGTAAATTCTTAGCGTTCAGTGTTGAGGTGTGTTAATCTAGGCTCGGTGCCTAGCACAACTTCACATTTGAAAAAGAGGTGAGTTAAATGGGATGGAAAAAGATACCAGCAGGAGAGGAACTAGGTAACCTTGCCTGCGAGGCAGGTTATTAATGGAGAATCACTTGGATTTTTGCCATCTCTGCCGTTTCCATCTAGCTGTGTGATGATAAAGGGCTTTTCCCAGAACTACTTTCTATTTGAGTTTAACGTCAGTGTGGAGATTAAAGGTATTTGGTTCCCGTTGGGTTAGTAAGCCTAAATCCAGACTTTGAGATTAGGTCACTTAAGAACCTGTAGAGGAAAAATCAGCTCTCTACTTGGTAATCTACCCAACACCCTCAGATTTCACGTTTAAATAAAACACTGCCTCTGCTACAAATGATGTCAGTGTAGCCTGAGGTTTGTTTAAGCAGAAAGCTGAAGTCAGCTTGAACAAAACTTGGCAAAAGGGGGCTGTTTTATTCATGTGGATGGTTTGAATAATGTTCCAGAATTTCTGTGGTATAATTTTGTTGCATTTTACGCTTAGAGAGACCCCGACCCCCTTCATTTAGAAGCCCTCTTTGGTTGGGCTTCATTTTTAGGCTTCTGGTGAGTGGTATATTATTGCACTGTAAATATAGACTTTTTCCATGCGTACAAGGGAAAGCACTCTCCTAATGTTCATGGAGCTCAGCTTCCCGCTGGGCAGCATGGACGGCTGTACCTGTGAGAAGCTGCCAGCATGCAAACTTGGGAATCAGGAGACAAATACAGAAGTCCCACAAGTTTAAGGCTCCCACTTAACTTTCCACCCCACTCATCTTCACTCCATACAACGTATTTTGGAGGTTTAGAGGGGGAATTTGTCCCCCTTCATCGAATGGGCATGCCAAGGAGTTTGTTAGGACACTCACCAGCCTGCAGTCCAACCCAGGGAAGGTGGCGGGGGGGATGCTAATGCTTTACTAGCTCAGCATCTTTGTAGTTCTGGCAGCTCCGTCCTGCCAGCACTGCGCACTGAATGCACTCATCTGGAGACTACGGGGGCTGAGCAGACTTGTCTTGCTGTGCCCTTGGTAGTCCTGGAAGCCGACGGTGGGCTACGACCTGGCAATGAAAGCAGAAGTCTGGCTAATGCTGCCCAGGTAGAAGGGAGGGAGAAATCTCAGCAAATTAGAGATTTCAGACAAAGGAGGACTCAGATTGTTAGATCTGATACTGCCTGGGTCCAGGTGTGTCAAGCCGTTGCTGATCTTGGACTGGGGTATAGCACAGTAGAAAACCTCTCCTGGTTTTAATCTCTGTATTCCCCCTGCCAAAGCAAAACCGAAACAAGGAAACCACCCAGCCCAACGCCACACAAACCACAGACCCAAAGGGCCTACCTCCAGCCCAGCTGTTACACGCCCTGGGGACAAGCACCGGGCTGGGGCCAGCAGTGGGAGCGTGGCGAGGCGGGGAGTTTGTCTGCTCAGCCTCACGGCATGACCCGCTGCGTTCACATAAGGCTTTTCTCACGGGGTTTTGTAGCTTTGGTGTTCTTCCTCTTACTGAATCCGATGCTATCAAACACCCTGCTTAAGGTGCGAGAAGTTTCAGCCTCTGTGTAGGGGCGTGTTAATGAATTCCCAGCAGTGCAAACCAGCTGGGATGGGACGCAGCAGGCCGAGGAAGCCAGTCACTTCCACGGACTGCCTGAGGCCTGGTGCCGTGTGTGATCCCTGCGGATCTTCTCAGAGACTTCCCAGCAGGTGTGATGGGAAGCAGGAGCTTTGTGCACGTGCGAGGGCTCCACGTGCAGGCTCCCCATCCTGGGTGGAAGCACAGCCTGCTCCTGCATTGGCTCTGGGGGCTATTTTAGTTTTTAATATTGCTATTTTAGTTTTTAATACCGCTAACCTGCAGCAGCATTGGTAACTTCCAGTCTGTTTAATGCTTGATTTTTATTTGATGCTTTAGAAACATTCAAAAAATCCTAGTCTTAAGAAGCCGATGAGCACCCACGGACGGATTTGCAATATTGTCCCAAAGTTTAGGCTGCTAAGCATGCACTTAAATATAATTCCGTGGAATTTCCTTTCTGTTTTTCAGCTTTTTAGTACTTTTTTGGATCTAATTCTAAAGCTGAGAGAAAAGAGCGAGCTTTTTTTTCTTCTCTTTTTAAAGCTGTTGGGCCCGTTGACTCCGAGGCACGGCACAAAGGCCGTTTTGTTCGGGACCAAACCTGCTGGGGCGCGAGCAGCGGGCCGGCGGTGCTGCTTGCCGCGGTGGCAGGAGCGCCGCTGTTTGCTGAGCGGATGGCTGTGCTTGCTGTCCAAACACCGCGCTGTTTGCCAACTGCGAGCATATTGCAGCCTCTGTGAGGCACTCCATCGCGGCCTGAATAGCTCCTCTTGTGCTCGGCCTCTCTGAATACAGGAGAGAGAAGTATTTCTTTCAGCCTTTCTGCTTCGTCACAGAAAGCCTTCAGTGACCAGATGAGAATCTCGCTCTTGGTTCTTAATGCAGGGCTTCAGAAAGGGAAGGAAGTTGAAAAGAAGGGACAGGATTTCTACCACTTGTTGCCATATTCTTAAATTTAAACTTTTTTTTTAACTCTAAAATGTTGCTGTATCTACAACTTCTTGTCAAAAAAAGTACGTTTTCAACATACCATTCAGTTTATTCTGAAAATTGTTTGCAGTCTCTAACAAGTTAATTGTAACTCTTTTCTAAGCCTGGAAAAATACTTCTCATCTTCTAACCCTTTGGTCATAGTTTGTAATTATGTTATTGCATTGGGAAACTTAAAACAATAATGCGTGATTCTCCAGCAGAATTTGCACAAACTGTTACCTGGGAAAGTTCGTCTGATGATAGAAGACTTTATGCAAGCATAACTTTATCCAGCTACTGTTGGTTGGAGTACAGCTAACTTGCTGACAGGTGTAGGACTTGGTTGAACTGACCAGCTGCAGGCCTGGGCATCGTCAGACTCTTTGCAGCACAAGTGGAATTTTACCCGTGTTCCTCGCCCTCCCCCGAGAAAAGCTCTCCCATTCCCTAACTACATGTATAGCCAACCTAGATAAACAGGGATTGTAAGTCTTTTAATTGCACTGCTCATCCATTTTTGTTTCCAAAACGCTTCACAAGCAATTTTGCAATTCCAAAGCGAGAGCTTTCTGCACGGGAGGAAAAGCTGGTACTAAGAGCACGAGTTGCTGCAAGTCAAAAATACTTTTTAAACTGAAATGAAAAATCTTGAGCTTGCACAGTTCCGCTCAGGACTTCGCAGTGTGTGCACGCTGTGGAAGAAGCAACAAGAAAGTGTTTGTTACTGGGCTTTGGTCTGGAGGGCAGGGAGGAAGGGCTGGGCTGCTGCGACAGCTCCCCTATAGCCATAGCTCCTGCTCAAGGCGGTGTTGACATAAGCTGTGGTCAATCATTTATGGCGAGAAAACCTAAAGAATGAGCCACATCCGAGTGTTTATCAGCTCTTCACAGTGAATTAATTGTAGGTGGAAGCTGCTGCGTTCTCTGAGGTTTGAATAGCTTACTGCGCCGTAAGATGCTGATAAAATACCTTGATAAGGTGCCTGGTTCTATAAACACCTGTAAATGGCTCTGGTTATTAGTGGAATATAAAATATCGACAAGAAATTTGTTTTCACATTTTGTATCATCTTTCAGGGGCAGAAACCCATTTCTGGGTCTGAAATAGAAGCAGCAGTCCTAGGAGTGAGAAATTGGGCAGAACTGCTCTGAGTTCAACGTAATCGAGTTAACTTGCTAAGATCTCCAAACAAACAAAGTTGTGCATGAGGAGGGCTTCTGCAGCATGCTTTTTTCTGGTATTTCCAAAACAGTTGCTGTGAACACCTTTGCGATCTTAACATTAGAAAGCCTTGTGTTAAACAGTGAGGTCTTCAACCAGAAAAGTTGATGAGCTGTAATTTCTGTCGACTTATGAGGAAAATGAAAATGTTAATATTTTTGTATGTTCTTCAATGATAGTCTTGTTTCTCTAGGTTATTTTCTTTTTAGCCAAGCTGCATGGGAATTTCAGGAACTTCTTGCTGGGTAAGTGCACGAGCAGATGCAGGGGGAAACGTTTGAGTCAGCAGGCTGCGAGACGCATGCAACACGCTCTGGGTACCGCCGGTGGCAGGAGCAGCGCTGCCTGCAGGTGCTGGAGGCTCTGGGTCACCCAGCACGAGCTGTTTTCCGTAGGTTTTAATTGTGCGTTGGGAGGGCTAACGCACGGAGCCGTGTGAAGCGATGAGTTTTGCTCACTGCTGGACAAATGCTGTTGGACGTGCAGCGGGACTGGCGTCAGGTGTTGCTGTCCCTTCGTCGCCCCTGTAGGGACTAACTGCACACACCTGCATCGAAGGCAGGGTTAGGACGGTATCAAGCGTGTAGATTGGACGTTCCCGTTGTTTTCTTTCATTTTTATTTTTGTTGTTTTCAGCTTGTCCTTTCATTAAGCTGGAGGGGTTGAGTGGAAAGAAAAGGAAGAATATGCTTGTGGTTTTCTTCCTTCCCTTGCAAGAGTCACTTGTGTGGAGGGTGCAGCACCCAGGTTGCTCAGTGTGTTCGCATGCGGTCTTTGGAGCACAGGAATGCCGTCTGAATTTAACAGAGATTATGAAAAGCAATGTTGTTTGCTACCATAGAAAGTGAATGCTTGTTAATTGCTTGGATACAGAAATGCTAGCAAGTAACTTTTTTTTTTTTTTTTAATGCTCAAAAATCATTTAAATGAAACAGGGCGATGAGGTTTGTGTTTTAATCCGTCGGTTCACCAAGGCTGCTGTGCTGCACACAGCCCTTGACCTCAATAGCCCAGGCACTCCTGCAGCCCCAAGGACCAAAGCTGCAATGCAGAATTTTACGTTTTGGAGATACATATTTAATAATGCACTATATACATTCTTAGCTGCCACTTCCCCTCCCTTTATGGCTCTGAGAACGCTGTAGTATTGAATTTGGGCTCTTCACTTACTCTGATAATGGAGATGTTAGATGTGGACAACGGAGATGAAGAGCTTAATTCAGCCCTGTCCTGTCATCTGGTACAATTGGGATTGTTTATCTGGGGATGCAGGAAAATAAGAATTCAGGGCTTATGCTGATGCTTATTTTTGGAAGGTCGTAATGCGGTCACTGGCCTGGAGGCATGCTTTAAAACACCACTCAGCTACGTGCTCCTTGCACCACCTCAGCTTGGAAATAAGAAAGGAAGTGAAAGCAGGGGGAGGACGACCAGCCCTTCAAACATAGCCTGGCAAGTCACAGCCTTCCTCACCCCCTTCCTTTTTCATAGGATGCTCTGCCTGGGGCTTCTCTGCTGCAGGTGTAGCTTTTTATTCAGCTTTTAATTCTTAATGAGCTGCTTCAGGACTACTGAACCGATGGGAAAGGAGCAGGAGAGGGTTCTGCCTGTGGCTACGAGTAAAGCTCAGCTGTGGAAGGTACGCGTTATTAAATACTGTGGTGCTGTGAAATTGCTTTCAATATCTACTGAATATCATAGAATATGTGCACATGTACGTATATGAAAAATAAATGTGCTTCTACCCCAGGGAGGTGGCGATTTACCACCATGGCTCTATTCCTGTTTCTTGGTGGTAACCAGTAAATACAGCTTCTCATGACTTCTGCCTCACTTGTGTCCATGGCATGCACCTGGAAATGGAAATGAGGATATTGCTAAGGGGCAGCACAAACAGGATAGATGGTGGCAGGCGAGGGTTTCTGAGAGTGCACCGGCTTTCCAGACCGTGGCTGATGGCAGAGCCCCTGGAGAACACAGACCGCTGCGTTTGGGTTTCTCGCTTAGCTGCTGCTACAGCTCTGCTCGGATTCGCATCCCTCACCCTCAGCCATCAGGTGTTGATGGTTTTCCTTCTCTCCCCATGCGATAAAGCATGCGTGTCTGTGACAGGTGGATATTAATTGCCACGCTTCTGATGAGTACATTAAACAGCGAGTTTAAAATGATTCACCGGAGTCCAGGATCCAGACTTGTCAGGAACAAAACTCGCCGTGGTTGTTGTTGGTGCTGTTCTGTCAGTGCTGGCAGGGCTGAAGGACCGAACGTTTACGTTGGCTTTCGCTGTCTCCGTGATGCTGCTCGCTGTGGGTGGACAAGCAGAGAATAGCCATCACCTAATTACTGCCTCGCTGGGGGCACAAGATACCATGGTATTGTTGGCTGGGTATTGGATCCGTTGCTGATGGAACAGTCACTCTGGTGTTGCCATGGAAATGTAATAATTATATTATGAATAATTGGAGCGTCTTCTTTTGCTGCCGCAGAAAACTGATGTTGTATAATTATCGTTATCTTTAATGAAAGTCGCGCTCAGAGCTGATTGTTTAGCACTTGTAGAAACCTGTGACAGAGAACAAAACTTCCTGCAAGCGAATGCCACTTTATAAATATGCCAGAAAACTAACACAGGCACGCACATCCCCAAAAATCGTTTACATCATTAGATGTAAATAATTTTCATCATTTACATCATGATGAAAAGCTGTTGGACAAGTGCAAAGGCAAAATAAAGCCCGCAGCTGAACTTCCATCCCTTGTGATGCTCTCCTGGCTTGCTGTTTGTCCTTCTATAAATAAATAATCTGTCACTATCAGGCAAATAGTGCTGTATGGTATGTAGATGGTGATGTTGTTAAGGATTGGTGTAAAAATCAAATAATTCTTGTTCGACATCCACTCCCTAAAGGTGAGGTGAGGGGTTGTGTGGTGGCTGTACGGGTCTGGGGAAGCTCACTTCAAGGCTGTGGGTGCAGCCAGAGGATGCTGATCCTTCGCTGTTCAAAGCTCTGGCGCCGCAGAAACTTGACACGTGAGAGTTCTGATTTCAAAGGGAAGCCCGATGCTGAGTGGGGACTCCCACCTTTTGTCTGGATCGACAGCAACTGCTTGGTGAGTCCCTCCTGTGTCTGAATTCAGCTTTATGCTCTGTGTGCCTCAGACCGTCCTGTGAAGGGCAGGCTGCAGGTTTCTGTGCAACTTCTCTTCGATCTTGTCTTGCTTGATGCTGCTGTTCTTTGTCCACTGACTTGCTGGTGGGTTTCTAGCATAAAACAAATAGGTATGCAATGGAAGAAAAAGGGCAGCAGATCTGAGGAGGACCTTTTTTCTCTAAATGGATCATGCGATACTCATCTCTGTGCCATAAGAGATACCTTACCCATCTAACAGTCCCAAGATTGGTTCAGTCTTAAGTGTTGTCTTATGACTTAAACCGTGTCCTCGATCTGTGTCCAGTTGCGTTCCCACAGACTTCCTGTGTGACCCTGAATCAGTCACTTCGTTCCTTTGTCTCATTTGACTCGTGGAGTGAGGAGAATAACAACCGCGCTCCACGCAGATGTTCGGGGAGAGCTCCATGAGCCCTGCTGGGGGAGCTTGGGGCTGGGTCAGAGGAACGCTTTTGTGTTCCTGCTTCAGATGTCAGGACGTCATCTTGGACTCATATTCATCACATAATGAATGTCCCTACAGTTTCAGGTTATTGTGTTGTGGCTTGTGTGCTAATGGATTAATTTCAGATGTTTTCAACGTAGTTGTTTCTTCTCTTTGTTTCCAAAGTAGTCCTAATTTATTTAACAGTATTTGCCATTCAAGCTAACTGATTTTAGACAGATGTTTGTCTCTTGTGTTTTAGTCTAGACATCTATGATTTACAATCTGTAACCCATCTGGTGAATTGCCATGGGAGTATGCGTATTTTTAATGCTTGAAGTATTGCAACATACTCTTTGCAAGTGTTTTTGCAGTAGCGGCTGATGAGCCAACCAGCAGAAAAGGTTTATTTTAGCAAAAGAATCTGACTTGTTTATTCAGATTATGGCAGCAAAATGTTCTGGTTCTATTAAAAAAAAAAAATCCACTCCAAAATATTAATTTGTCCCTAAGCTGAAACTCAACAAGAATATATGGGCCCATTAAAAAAAATAAAAAAGAACAAAGAAAGCCCACCTGGGAATGCAGAATAGTAAGAGACCTGAAGAAGTCATCTTCACCAACTTTCTGTGGCAGAGTATGTATACTTCTCTAACCTTTTATGAACATTTCAGTGATCTCTGTACTTCAAAAGCTTCTTGCTGTCACTGCTGCTGGCTTCTGCACCAGCGTGGGGTGGCTGTGTGTGGACCAGGTGCTCGTCCCCAAGAGGACGAGGGGGACAGCTCTGTATGCTCGGGATGAGTATCTTAAAATACAGCGCACATTCCATGTTTGAAACGTCAGGAATTTGATGTTTGGAAATGTAGTAATTCGTACTTCTGTGAGGGATGAAAGTGAACATTTGAACTAGCTTCCCCTTCAAATTTAGATGTGATACTGCCTCTGCGTAGCAGCTGGGGGTAGTGTGGTAGCTTTGGGCTAGGCATGTTCAGGGCAACTGATATGCTGGAGCTCATTTCCCGTTCTTATGAATTACTTTATTTCTAGAATATGCCCCAAACCAGAATACCACATCTGGGAGACACACAGCAAAATTGCTGCATAGAAATCTCGTGATTCTTGCTTTAAAGAATAAAGTGCTGTTTACCTACAAATCCAATGTACTTGAGCCTCCCTCCGTGTGTAGCAGGTCAAGTGGCTAACACAGGTAAAATAAACCACTTCCAAGAGTCTCCAGTGTAAACAGCAAATGCTCTATTATGTAAATAAGCCAGAAAATGCTCTGTGAGCCGTCTGCTTTTGGCACACCTTTCTGAGCATTTTAATTTGATATTTGGTTGAGTAAGTGTGTCTACACATGTTGAAAACAGCAGTCCAAGATCCAAGTGCTACGCATGTAGTTCATAGCTACGTGATTCACTCTTTAATGGTAGTAACGATAATACACTGAAACTCTGAGGGACCAATTTGTTTTTAAACTTGATTTTTAGAATGCTTCTGACAAATTAACTTAGTAATTTGTGCAGGGGGGTGAGTAAAGGATTGTTGTAATTTGTAATCTTTTCTAATGTAGTCACAGGACTTAGAAAGCATATTGGGGAAAAAAGGGGGGGAGTCATGGAAGTCACAGAGGAATTTAAGGAGCATGTTTTCCCTATGCAAAAAGTATTCAACCTGCACTATTAAGCCCTGTGTTTGCACATAGAGATTGAGGTAACTGTGTTCAATGGTTAAGCCATGCAGATGCAGCAGGTTTCAGGCTGATACTTTTGGATGATGCACATTTAAGTAGTCGTTTGATGCTGGATCCAAGATCATTTGAAATCCATGGAGCTATTTCTGTTAAAACTGAAGGATTTGGTAATGCTTTTCTACTACCCTTGTAAAGCAAAGGAAGGATTTCTACTGAACTGTGATCTGACCAGAAACTACATAGCTGAGGTGCACGACGATGTGAATGTGCATGCAGGATTGTTCCTCTGAGGAGGAAAACAATGCATTTACAGAAGTGTCTGCATTGGAGACCGGTGTTACTATGTCCTTCCTTAGACTCCATACACGCTAACAAGATCCCCTTTTCTGACCCCCCATTAATCAGGGGACATTGTTTAGCAGCTTTGGCAATCTGAGAAATTCTACAAGCATGTACTAGGCACCCTTTTGTTCATATCCTTAACTGCTGATGAGGTTGAATGGAGAAAATGGACAAATACCGATGCATAAGCAGTTTAAAACTCCCTATATCCAGCTGCCTTCGTGTATAAGCCCCATGGCGATGGCCAAACGCCGGGTGCTTTCACTACCCCTGTGCTTTGACAGGCTGTGTTGATGCTGTTCTTTCTGCACCTTCCGCTGCTCCACCTCCTGTAGGTTGAATGCAGCATAGTTGGGATTTTTCCAGCATTCCAGACCTCTCCAAAGGTTTTTGAATGGCTGTCATTTTACCCCCTCAGGCACTTAATCTTGTGAAAGCTGTTCCTTCTTTTGTCCCTAACGCAGAGTAGTTTCAGTCTACAAATTTCTTCTCATCTGGGAACAACGTAATTTGGTCTTGGTCAGCAGCAAACTTAAAATCCCGTGTCTTAGTAACTTCAGCAGACACCTGGGAGTTGACTCTTCACTGCCTTTAACCATACATGAGTAGAGTAAGTAAATGCTCCTATCTTCCTAAAACCCATTATAGCTATTTTCATGGGTGAAAACGGTCGTATTGCAGCTGGAGAGTGCGCAGGGTTTCAGCCAGCACCACCGCGGCCTGGCAAGTATCATCTGTGGCATCCGAGCTAGCTCCTGGCTAGGAGGGGCAGCACCTCAAAGCTGTGGTGATCTTTGTACCTGGAAGCTCTTGAGATCCTGCTTGAAAGGTCCAGGACCCTATAAAGGGATCTGACACGCTCGTGGCCGCCTGTACTGGTGAGCAGGTTTGTTCTGTGGCCTGCAGGCCGGGCGGAGCGCTCAGCACCGCTGCTGTGAGGGGGGGCAGGCAGGCCTGCGGTGCTTGTTGTTTTCCATGTCACCACCTGATTTGGGTGCTTTGAGAATAACCAAGTGGGAAGGGAAGCCATGTGGGCCTGACAGTGAAAGGGAGCCTGTTTGTGCTTATTTCATTGAGGAAATTGTTCCGGAACAGCTGCTCATCCATGTGAAAATGCAAAACCCTGGGTCCCTGCCAAGGGCAGCAAGGCCTGGGTCATTTGTTTTAGCAAAGCAGGCCAATTTGCCCTTTAATTATCTTTACTTTTCGCTCGGTCACAGCTCTTGCTCAACAGATTCACTTCCTGAGATGCACCCTGTGTGTTGAAAGTCACGGTACCAGTTTTGCTGTGAACATAACGGTTTTCCATGGATTAATTATAACTGTTAAGCTGTATAAAATACAGGGCATTTACCTGGCTGGGTTTCATTTTCTACTTAACTGGTACAGTAGGTTCACTGTATTAAAATACAGAAGATTCTTCAATTTCAAAGTAAAACCCTGCCAAAATTACTATATATCATATGGTTTCTCTGCTAATGTGGATATTATAGGATGAAATTGTAAGTCAGTATGTGTTCGCTAAAAGCAGAACTGAGATTTTGCTGAGCAGTTTGTGAACTTGAGCTTCCAGTAACTGGTGAGGATGTGAACTTCATCCCAAATCCAGCAGGGGTTTGGGTCTTAGGAACAAGGTCTGCAACATGGGCAGTGCAAACATCTAGTCAAATGTGTCCAGGGGCTGGAACTGGATGTGAATGATATTCTGCAGTGGACATGGTTTAGTGAGAGAGAGAAATTCAATGTATTTATCTGTAGCAGTCAGGAAAGGAAAACAGTGCAGTGCAATGACCTCCGTGTCCTATAATGCTGCATGGAGAGGAAGAAACAGGAAAGATGCATTACCACAGCCAGAGGAACTAAATTGACAGGTTTTGGCTTCTGTAATTAAAAGAAGAAAACTAATTAAGCTGAAGAAACCTTTAATGTATGCATAAAAGGTCTCTCTGAAACGAGAGCAAAACCATACTGATTTCAAAATTGCTTTTATACAAGAATTTTGCAAGTGTCATGGACTGAAACAGGCTCTAGTTAGTCTTGAAAACCTTGGGGCAGAAATTCCTCAGGCAGATTGTGACATGATTCCCGAAAGAATCAAAAGGGACAAAAGAGCTGGCAGCCCCCGTGACAGAGCAGCCTCCTTGGCAGGGTTAGTGCAAGGAAGAAAATTGAGGTAGACTTGGGTTCATCTGCAGCTTCACATAATACGCCGTAGTACAAGAAGGAATAGAGTAATTGTTATTTTTGTTGTACTGTATGTGCAGCTGGTTTTTTTGTTGTTTTTTTTTTTTTGTTTGTTTTTTTTTAAGACCAGAGATTTTGTAAATGTTTTGTCGTCTAGAAATGGTCAAAACATTTAGCTCCCACACCTCTGTGAGTGGCAGAGCAGCGCCGAAGAGGCAGCGTGTAGCTGTAGGAGGAGGACAGGCTCTCACTGAGGCGTCAAACTATTAATTAGCTCTGCCACGCTATGAAGCTGAGTTGCTCTTGTACTGTCCCTTGATTACAAATGTGCTGGAAAAATGAACCCTTGATGCTCTCACGGCTCGGGCGAAGCGTGCTCTGTCCCCGGCCTGGGGAGACTCCAGCGCCTGCAGCCTGCGAGCTGCTGAGCAGGGGCAAGGGGTTCCTTGCACCTGCGTTTCGGAGGCAGCCAGCCCTCCAGCAGCTGGTGGAGGTGCTCCCTGTTTACGATGTTGGAGCTCGGAGTGGAATTTGGACTCTGGCTTTGTGAGCAGAGGTGGCCAAATCTCTTCTGGCTCGGTTTCATTGTGAACTCAGGAGACAGCCTTCGTTTGTTAACAGGTTCAAAAACTGTTAAAGCGAGCTCCTTGCAGTGTACAGCATCCAGGTCAGAGCAGAATGACTTTTCCTCATGTAAATTAAAGTTTGTATTGAACCATGAGCTTCAATTAAAACCTGCAAGGCTCTAAAATACCCTAGGGGAAACTTACATCCTTCCTATAACTAATCAAGGAACATCCTTTTCTAAATATTTACATTTTAACAGTTAAAAGTATTAAATTAAAAAAAAAAAATCATCACCATCACCACCACAAAAAATGGTTTAATTTTGTTGTAACGTTAAATGGGGAAGTAGAGAGTGGTTTCACTGCAAGAACAGTCCTTAATAACTCTTGGACTTGCCATGCCCCGGAGATGGGCTCCGTATATTACGCACTGCCACTTGAAGTTGTTTTGATACCATTGATGAGAGAGATGAAATAATGTGTGCTAAAGTAATTTGGCTAACCTTGAAATCAAAGCACTGGAAACAAAACCTCGCTGCAAATCACTCGGCTGTCATTCTTTTAAAACCTGTTATCCAAATGACTTTAACAGTTTGTGGGTCGTGCGCAAGGTTAAGGATCATCTTGCACGGTGCACGTTTTGATGATAAAACACAATCTTTTTTTTTTTTTTTTTATTGGAATGGAAGTGTTACAGTCAACAGTATCAGTGTGGGAGTTTGATTTCTTCCTGCCAGTAGATTGCTACTCCATATGAGCAATTGGCAAAAGATTTTGCAGGACAGACGATGCGCCGTGCCGTTAAGTGATTCTCAGTTAGTTGTCGTATAGTCACTAGCTGATCTGTACGTAGAAATTCCAAAACTGTTCCATTTTTAAATGTATTTCCAAGGCAGAATACTCATTTTTGAGAAAGACCAGCTAGGGCAACGGTGACCATTGTGAGGGCTTGAAACAGATTAAAGGCTTTATTCTATTAAGTATTATCCACTTGTAGTAACATCTGAATTGTTGTACTTAAATGTTGGGTTCAGTTCTCATTACGAAGACATTTATCTCAGTTTTACAGGTTTGAGAAACCCCTGACAAGAAATGGGTTGTGTAACAATGCTAATCATTCATTTCACCCATTCTCGGGCACGTTTCATCCTGAGGAACTGACCAGCACTTGATAATGTGGTGTAGCTTGAGCTCCCACAACAAAGTGTGGTCGTGTACATGCCCATATGGGCGGTGCGAAATTTGGCAGTGTGTGGAACCAGAGGTTCAGAGGGAAGTATAAAAACGCGTTCCTCAACAGTGATCGGTAAAGATTTTTTCTGATAGGAAAAATACATTTACTCAAATACTACTTCTGAAAAGCTCCCTCTGAACCAATTGTCACTTCATATTTTTTATGGGTTTAAAGAGAGCCATTTAACTGATAATTTCACCCCGCCAATAATTGCTTGCTGCTCACGCTGTTGGCTTTTTCCATGCCTACTGAAATTGTTGACTATGGGAGCTTTATCTGGGGAGACAACATTGAAAGGGCTATAGAATGAGGTGGAAAAAAAAAAGAAAAAGAGGAGTAATAATGACTTTTTTTCCTAGCGGGGCTGTAGTATCGGCGAAGTTCCTTAAGTAGTTAAGCACAGAGAAGCCTGAAGAGCAGCAGAACCACGCGCTTGTGTAATGACTTCTGGAAGAATAAAAGTTTAAACTGCAGGAGTTTTCACATGTTTAGTACACTTGATAAATTATCATATTTCAAATGGAGTTGCGACTCATAAAAACCGTATGTGCTGATCAGGCTATAAATAACTGGGTGGAGAAAATGAGCCAGGATCAGAGAGATGCCAATGGCACAGGTGGATTCCTGTGCGCAACGCGCGCTTTGCGAGGGTGAGGAGAGCTGCTCGCTGTGCCATATGCAGCCTGAAGACTACAAAGACAGGAGACGGCTTCTTTGTAGTTCAATGTGGGCTGGTTTTGCTGATACCAGAAAACAAGCTGTGGTTCGCTTTGCTGCTGGAGATGTCACTGGACCTGGCCAAGCGTTTGGAGTGGTCACTGCTGTGCTGATCGGCAACGCCCCAGCTGTGACATCCCTCCCGTGGCTGGAGCTTTTTAGCTTCCTTTTCTAAAACGTGCCACGATTTGGAAATGCTAGGTGTCTGAGAAGGACATCCAAGAAGGTTGTGAAGGGATTTTTTGTAGTGTTAGTGTTACTAAAACTCCATTTATGGTTACAAAGTGCAGAGTTCTCTCTGAGCTCTTCTTAAGAGTTTGACCATGAATGTTCTCAAAGCCTATGGCAAATGTGAGATGAAGAGATTAGTATAAACATTAGCATATGTAATAAGAAAGTAATTAAATTGATTTTTCAAAATAGTAAATTCTCATAGCAAACATCTGTCTGATGTTTGGGGGTTTTGTTTTATTGACTGCTCTGGGTGATGTTTCTGGTTTTGATGGCTAAATCAACGTGCAACCGAGTCAACTGTTTCCATTTTATCTGGACACTTTCTTGTAGCTGTGAGGCTGTGTTTGCAAAGCTGAATGATTATGGCACTTGCTTTGTTATACTTGTACTCAGTGCCTCAAAATGGAACTGGCACGCTCAGGGCTGGATTTCAGAGTGGAAACCATAAGCTTCTTGCTCGTATAACCACATTCCAAGGTTAGTCTGAATAGCTGAGATAATGAATTTGGTCTTTGTGCATTCTTAAATAGATAGATAGCTTTTCGCATATGTGATTTTTGGTACAATTGGACACTTTCCTTGGGAGCTGCCTAATTCCAGGCTGCACAGTTTCTGCTTTGTTCTGAGCTTCCATGCCTTCAGCAAGAATAACTTAACCAGATTTCAATATAGGAATTGTGGGCTGCTAAAGGACATATTGTGTTACTGCTTAATGCTGTAGAAGTTGATCAGTGGGTAATATAAAGCCTGTGTTTTAGCTGTTTTATGATGAAAATATTATTTCAGCAGAATATATGTTAAAGTCATTGAACAATGATCTTATTCTCAGTGTGATGGCACAAGGCATTTTCCACACACCAGAAATGACTGGAGCTGGTCATTTTGTTATTGTAGGCTTCTAAAATAAATCTATTTTTAACCTTTTTTTGAGCAATTGTGCAATTTCTTTTAACTGAAAAATAAATCTTTTTTTTCCTCCCTTTTTATTAGGGCCAGCGGAGGTTCCCATGATGTCACCCAACGGATCCATTCCCCCTATTCATGTGCCTCCCGGTTATATCTCACAGGTATGCTTCTGGAAGAATAAAGATGTACATAAAGCAATAACATTGATCATACAGAGAAGTCTACTTGGTTGAAGTCTAATATAGAAATATTAATGAAAATTACTTTTCATACTCTCCCCCTTTACTGACGGTACACACGTATTTGAACATGAGCACACGTGTATCTGCACACACTGTATGGTACATGTACCAGGTTTTTAACAGTAGCTAAAGCTCTGCATAGAGCCAATATGTGCAACGCCTCTACCTGTGTGAGCAGGCCGCATCACTAGGTGATGCCTTAAGTCCTAGTGTGACAGCTGGAAGGGGTTAGGAGACCAGTGAAAGTGGGAGAAGGAGCTATCAAATGTGCTGTTGCTCCTCGGTGTCATCCCAGCAGAAACTCTGCAGTGTCTCGAAAACTCTTTGATTTTGTTTTAAGAAATATATGATTTAATTATCTGTTTTGTATTTATGGAAGAAAGGTGGAAAAAGCTTTTTACAAAGTGTTAAGTTTTGGAACTCTTGAGCAGCCACTTTAGATTACCTGATCAGTTGTTCTCCTTTCATCTTCTGCAAAGCTTAGAGGCTTTCTATAGTTTTTTTTTTTTTTTAAAAAAAAAAAAAAAGGCAGAGAAAGTACAAACAATACATTAAGTCTGATCATTTTTTCAATTTCATTGAGCTGTGTACTAGACCGATAGTTTTATTTAAAATATGCAAAGCATTTCGTATCTCCTTGATGGATAACATAAGAACTTTGGATGCATACATTTTGACATCTCGTTAAGCAGAAAATGTATGATGTCCTGGGATCCCTTCCCCTCCCCAGGAAATGTGAGGTTGTCTAATTCTGAAAAATTGTGGATGGCGTCATGCTTAAATCCCACAAACTACTGCAATCACTCTGTGGTATTTTAACTTCTGAACAGAGTGAAAATACGCCTCAAGTACGGAGGATGTTGTTAACCTTCTGTCTTTTAAAAAGCATAGCCTGAAAGGCTTGGTTGAATGCTGGACCCCAGCTAGGAGCAAGTGCACGTAGGACAGCAGGGTGCCTGCTCCCAGCCTGCCCCTAGCTGGGTGCCTGGGTACGCCTTGAGACAGCATTTGCAGTGCTTTTAGTGCTCTTCATGGGCTCACCTAATTTAATAGAGAGCCCACACGGTGCAGAGGCATATCCAAGGGACGACTGCAGCGTATGAGAAGCGCCGAAGCTTCGAAGAACCTCTGCAGTATTCCCAGAGTGCACCTCTAATTGATTGCGTATCTGGGGGATTGTCTCATATTTTGGCTCCTCCTGGGTGTTTGAGTAGAAGCTGCAAGAAGGGAGCATGGTTTTGCTTTGCTCTGTATCCAGCAGGTGGAAGGACTGCTGCCCAGGGAAGCAGCTGAGTCACACCATCCCTCTGGAGGTCTTCAGAAAACGTGTAGATGTAGAGCTTAGTGCCATGGTGGACTTGGCAGCGCTAGGTTAAAGGTTGGATGATCTTAGGGGTGGAACAGTGAAATTGTGTTCACTCCCTGTGTGTGTTCCATAGCACATCGGGCTCCTCTCCATGAGTGGTGCTTACAAAAATGTACAGGACTTGTACTGCAGACTGACTTCTCTGTTCCTCATGTTTTAATAGTTGAGAACCCATTTGGTTTTATTTTTAAAGGATTTGCTCTTCCTTTGAAATAACTTTAACACCTTTTTGTTATTAAACTGCTTAGACCTCTCAGTTCCTGCACTAAGGTAAGTACCTGAGTGTAGCTGAAATGCTTCAACCAAGCCATCAAAGTCTTACAGCTGTACCTTTCTCTGAACTTGGTTCCTCTTGTCTGCTTTTTGTGATTCCCCCTAATAGTCACGCTAAATAAACCTTCAAGTAGCTTCTTAACCAATAAAAAAAGCCTCCTCTGAAAAAAATAAAATAAAATCCGAGTAACTGGAAATACGCTGTAAAGTTTAGGAGAAAACGGCGTATTCGGTGCTTTTCAGCAGCAGAGTGCATGTTCTGCTGTGTGGAGAGTGAACCTCTTGCCTTTCAGATTGCTTCGTATTAAATAATAGTTGAAAGTGTGTAGTAATCAAATTAGTTCTTATTGTAATGAAATCTTTGTGCCTTATTTGCTCTTGTTGCTTTGTTATCTCATAGTTAAAAACACTATTTCATGATGAACATTAAGAGCACAACTTAAATTTAGAATGCCATGGGAAAGGCTATAAAAAAGCAAATTAAAGCACTCTGAGATATGAATCAAAATGCATTTGATTTTTAGTTTGATTTGTCCCCAGGGCATATAGGCAGAAAGCAGCTACCCCAGTGGAGAAGTAGCAGTGCCATTCAGAAAAGACATGAAATCTTTTTTTCCGCTTTGCTACACCAAGCCTTTCGGAACTGTGAGCATTATTAGCCTTAAATTCTACGTTAGTTATCTAGTGATTGCTACCTTGGATTCGAATGATACTTCAGTACCTCTTTGGTGCTGTGAAAGTGATCAGGAAGGGAGCTGGCAGGAGGCTGCGTGCCCTGCGAGATCAGCTCTGTTGGAAGCAGCGGAAATAAAGATCAACTCTATTTCGAGACTTCAAGGACCGTATTAGTAGTCATGATTGGAAGCTGGGTTCGATGATGTTACGGAGATGTTCTTGATGATGAGACTTTGCCAGGGTGGAAAAAAACAGTAGAAGGCAAATGCACACACCCCATACAGATGTTCCACGGGATGGTTTTTCTTTCAAAGGCAGGCAAAGTACAGCCAGTGACTCTGCATTTGCTTTTCAGCAGACAAAGCTCTGTGCACCTCTGGCAGGTGTGAACGATTGTATCAGAGTGGATGTCTGCAAATATTTGTTAGCTAAGGGTTAATAAAACACAGAAGAGGAAAAGTTCCCTACTGTGCTCTAGGTGGACAATATTGCTGCTCTACAAGTTAGTCGTGGAAGCTGGCACTGAAATTTGTATTAAATTCGTGCGACATCAATGACTTTGGCTGTAGCTGCTGAACTGCGGAGGAGAAGGCAGCAGCTCCTGTGGTGTGCCAGGAGCCGGGCACGAGCTGCTAATCCCAGGCCTGGCTCCGAGCTGCGGATGGAGCTGTTCCCTGCCGCACGGCGGGGCAGGTGGGGAGCGAGCCCTGTGCTGGGACGTGGGTGTGAGGCCGCCTTCCCTCGGGCTGGTGGCCCAGGGCCTCCTCCTGGCTCCCGGGGCGCTCCGGCCTCCCCACATCAGCACAGACCGAAGGTTAAAGGTCGTGATTTGGATGTTGAGCATCCAAATTTGGGGACATCCTCCTGCATTTTTGTTTCTGCTTTCCACGGTGTGTTAGGGAGGAGGGAAGGAGGACTTGGGGTGTTCTGATGGGGACTTGAAAAATGGAAATATCAAAAGCCATGCTCGTGAACTTGCTTGCTTAGGGCTATTGGCTGAGGACTGCTCGCACTTAAGTAAATCTGGAGTAATTCCACTGAGTTTGAGGAATTACTCATATGTAGTTGGACATGAAAAGTTGGCATGAAACTCCACTTTTGGTTTTATTTACAGAGTTGTTAATATGCAGCCTCTGCCGCAGTTATTTTAAGGCTAAAGCACTCAGTGAGTGATCCGAGTGTGAAGTGTGCACAGTGCTGATAAGGCTGCTCTGGGCAGGAGGCAGCCCTGGGGTCGCGTAGGCTCCACTGCACAGCTCGAGCCATCGTCCTGCGGCTCGGCATTTCTGCATCGAGCACACAGCATCTGATGAAACAGACCATGACTTCTAGAAGGAGGGAAGTCTTTAAATGACATTTGAAGTGGTAGAAAATCCATCACATCCTCGGGATTTTGTTTCCGGTAAATTCTCACGTGGTGCTTAGGGGCATGGTTTAGCAGGTAATATTGGTGGCAGGGGGACGGTTGGTCAAGATGATCTTGGAGGGCTTTTCCAGCCTTAATGATGCTATGACTGTCTACACTGGGAGGTGTTCTCATCCAAATTAAATTCAGCTAGCGTAAGCTTTTAGCCACAGACTCTGTTTCTGTATGGCTTACTGCTCGCAGAGCTTCTCTTCGTATGTTGGGGGCTGCAACCAGTTGAGTCACCCTTGAACAAGTTGATCCTAACACTGAACACCAGGAAGGTTTTGCAGATCTCAGATGGAGCAAGCCATAAAGTGATGAGCCTTTTCAGTTCAAGAGTACCGGCCCTGAAAATGTGTATCATCACAGATTTGAAATATGCTAGCGTTGTTGCCAGTGTTATGGATGTTCACCCGTGCTTTCCAAGTTGAAGGTACAGATGTAACACTGGTGTTTGTACACAATGATAAAGATAGCGATGCCAAACTTGTCAGAACTGGCATGATCTTGGATTGGCATCCTTAAAAAATTAAGTAAATAAATAAACTGTTGACATCTGAGTTCCTTGCAGATGAGCTCATTCTGTACTGTTTTCTGCTACATAGATTGATTTATGAGCGAAGGCTCAACTTAGTTTATGAAATTCCCAAAGTACTGGTCGTGGTCCGCCCAGTGGCCATGTTCCAAATGTCCTATCTGAATCTTGCACACTAGGTTTAATGAAATAATAAATGTGGTTTTTTTTTTGAAAGGGAGTGGAAATGTGTTCCATACTACCGCAGTGTGCCCATTCAGTCACCGTGTGTGTTCCAGAATACAACGATTGTATTCCTTTAACCAGAACTTAGAGAAACACCGGTACAGCTTACCTTTACAAAATGAACACACCTGTATTTTTCCTGGGGGTGTAACACTAAGTTTCAGTGGAAAAAAATAGAGAGCTTGGAGGAGTGATATACTTAGAAGATGTGAATTATATCGGTTAGTTTGAGTTTTCATAGATACGGTGATGCATTTAACGTAAACCAAATAACATAAAAAATACTATTCTCAAAACACGGCAACCAACGGGGGAGGCAACTTTATTGTGTATGAGTGATGTCCTTCCAGATTCTCCTTAAAGATCATGCACCCAGCTTAGTAATTAAGCTTCTTAATATACGGCAATAACCACGCAGAACTGCGCTATAATAATACAGCTGCTGAAGTGTCGTGCCTGTTACACCAGCAAGCACAAAAATTATAACAGCCAAAGACAATGTAACCAGTAACTGTTTGAAGAACACAAAACAATGACAATTTGGCTCTAAGTGCCAAATGCTCAGAAATATTTGATTTCTGTAAATGTAAACTGTTAAAATTCATAATAACTTTCAATGCTGCAGTTATACGTAGAGACCTCAGCATTGCTTCTGGGCACTGACCTAGAGGCAGCTTGGCAGGCAGTGCATTTCCTGACAAAGTTATGATCTTCGTGATACCCTTTTAAGCAGATGCAAAGAACTGCAGCTTTCTTCGTAAAGCAGCAAAGCTTAACCTCTCTGCTAAGTTATGTTATTGACACTAATGGTTGAAAACTCATTTACTCTGTATTTGATAAATTGAACAAATGTCTTCTTGCAGAATGGCACTGCTAAAATTTACACACTGCAGGTTTTATAAATCAGAAGCTATCTTCAGTCTTAGCCAGTCCTGGTTTGGTAGTTACTTAATGCATATAAAACCTAATCCATTGGATCGCCAGTTTTACAACCTGTTAAGGACAGGATATCATATTTAAAGGTTGTGCGTGCATCTTCAGAAATTTACATATCTATCTATAAATCCTAGTTCAGGGAGGAAATGTCCTGCAGGGCAAGGAAATAAAGTAACTTTTTGCAAGATCTCCCGTGTCTCTGCGTTCACTGGAACACATGCACATGAAGTAACGAGCATGCCGTAAGCATTTGTGGCCTGGAGGAAACAAAAGACATCAGTCTCTCAGCCTCTTGACGAAAGTCATGTGGAAGGCTGGCTCATCCCCTGCTCTCTGGCTTTTCTCTCACTCCTGCTGATGTTCTGCAGCTTCAGCAGCAGCAGAATTTCATCAAAAATGCCATCAAAGAGACTTTGAGGCTTCCTCCCTGCTTTCTAGAAGACACTTCAGGAAGAGAAATTATAATAATTCAAGTATTGGTTTACATGAGGTGCTGCTACAGAGTGCAGGCTTTCTGTCTAAGTCTGCTTTTTAACGTATTCATCTTTCATCTAGGTCACAAAATCCATATGTAGTCTGCTCTAGATGCACAGATAAGGTCTTGAACCTCTCTGGAACACTGAAATGGTCTCTGAGCCTGGTGAAAGCCGGAATGAAAACTTCACGTCAGGAACTTTGCTATCTCAGCTGAGTTAGATGATGATTGAAGTCTGAGACGGTTTCTGCATTTTCATAGTCTTAAATAAATTGCTTTACTTTTCAGTAAGGATTTCCCTGTTCTCTGAATTGGAGTGCAAGTTTCAGCCCCGATACGTGGACGAGAGCTGTGGAGCAGAACCCGGTAACAGAGACCGGAGGCCTGAAAAGGCAGCAGTCAAAATGGTGTGCTGGCCTGTCGCTGGCATAAAGCTGTCTTTTGAGGACTCTTCTGCATCTTTGAAATTCAAAGCTAGCAGATGACAAATTGCTAGCTTAGGTTGTAAAGTTAGATGTTAGGAAAAGTACTTTAAGCTAAACAACTCCTGTTCTGGTTATTCGGCATAGTGAGCAACACGTTTTTTAATGTGAAACATCAATTACAAGTGGCTAAATTACTTTCTGGAGAAAATTTTCTTCTGTAAGGAAGCCAGCTAGTCCACAGAGCGTCCGTGTCTGTGGTCTCAGCCCATAGCTGGCAGGCATAAATTCAGATAGCCCGGGGACACAAGTGGCCTCAGCTAACGCTGGTTGAGTTTCACCCTGCAGAATTTGCTCAGATGATGCCTGAGACGTGGACTTGTGTTTGCTGGAGCATTGCTGCTCACGGCTCTATATATTAAACAAGGCCTGTCACCCTGCAAGAGTCAGCAGAAGCAATTGTGTGCCCATGCCACGATTGCTTCAGCTCAGGGTATGTCGGCGTAAATGATTTTTTGTGGTTTAGGCTAGGGCACCGTGATGTTACTGGAGTCAGTGGGGCATGGGAATCTGTCGCAGGTTTTCTTCTGCTGATGCTGCTGGCGAGGTTGGATGTCTCCAGCAAATGTGGCTGAAAGTGGCAGCGTCTTCTGGCAGATGCTTAAATTTTGCTAGACTTCATCTGCCCAAAACCTTAGCATGGGTTGTCTTCATCAGCACATCAGGAAGCTTTGTTCTTTGTCCTTTAGTCAGGGCTGCGAATGGTGGGACCCTAAGCTGTGCCGTTCGCTTCTCACACAATACGCTCACCCATACGTTATTCATTCCCTGTGTGTCATCAGTCAGTTCAGAACAAATAGTGACCAGCCTGTTTGTTGTCTGACGCTAGATTCTGCTTCCTTCATGTTTTTCTACCTTACGCGTTTCTACACACAGAATCAAAGTAATATGAACTGTTCTATGTGGCTGCATTGTGAAGTTCCAGAAATGGCAGAATTGTTTTTGAATAAGCTTCAAGAAAAGCTTGGCTCGTAGGTCTGAACCGAAATTGGGCTGGTTGACTGGTCTCCAGAAATACAGCTCTGGAAAAAATATAAGCTGAAAAACTATTTTCAGCCTAAGCACATTTCCACCTTCCTACATCTGTTTTTACATGCTTTGACTATGGTCTTTGGGGCCAAGCTATGCATATTTGAGGGTTGATTTGCAGGGACATATAGACGAGCTCTCTAGCAGAAGAAAACTTCTGCCCTGTGGTTTGCTTTTAACAGATACCTGTTGTGAGCAGAGCAAATCTTTTGAAAAAGGGTGTCCACACAACGCATTCCTGCAGCTTACAGCTCTCTGTGCTCACACAATAGCAACGCCAGTTAATTTCCAACTGTTCCTTACTCTGTACTCCCTCAAATAGCCCTGTCCAAAACAGTAGCAGAAATTTGATGTGCAGAAGGTAAGATTGGTCCTAATGAGTACTCTTGTTTTGGTGCCTTCTATTCCTTTCTTAATTGCTTTACTCTCTAAATACGGGGTACTTATGTCGTCCCTTACCCACGTAGTTATCACTAGCAATAATTAGTTTCCCAGTGATGAGTGTGGCTATCTGTGCCTCCAAAATAAAAGCCACATCACCACTACGGTTGCTTGTGCTGATAGTAATTTTAGAAACGTGCTTATGAATAAACCGAAGGACCAATCATTTTCTAACGGGAGAACAAACCATGACCAGTGCTGGTCTAAAGCTGTGTTCAGTTCAGGTGCCTCATAACGTGAACTCCTTTCTCTGCCTTCTCTTGCAGGTGATAGAAGACAACACCGGCGTTCGCAGGGTGGTGGTTACCCCGCAGTCTCCGGAGTGTTACCCTCCCAGCTATCCCTCAGCCATCTCTCCCACCCACCACTTACCTCCGTACCTGGCGCACCATCCCCATTTCATTCACAACTCTCATACAGCGTTTTATCCTCCTGTCACTGGACCTGGGGACATGCCACCACAGTTTTTCCCACAGCATCATCTTCCCCCTACAATATATGGAGAACAAGGTGAGTTGGAAGGAAGTACTGGCCTTTCACAGCTGTATTCAGGGGGATCTAAGGGCTAGCATAACCAAGAGTGGCAAATGGATTAGAGAATTTAGGAAGAGGTTTTCCCTCCAGGGATTCTTTAAGTGCCCGAGCAGGAAAGTGTCAGGATGTGTCACCATCCAGAGTCCAGCAATGCAGGACAGCCCGATGTTGCAACTCTAGGTTGCAGAAACAAAGACAATTTTAACTTAATTTGTAAATACAGTGGGAAACGATTCTCATCCTGTGTTCCAAGCTGGAGCTGTGAGTCACGCTGATTGTTCTGCCTTGTCACGATGCAGCGTCGTACAGAAAACCCAAAGACAAAATTTGTCAGTCCTGGCTTGGGAATGAGGGTGGAAACGGAGGGCTAGATCCGAGCAGGACTTGCCACAGTCATTTCCAGTGGGAAAAGCCGAATACCGCTTCCTGTTGGCAGCAATGTGCTTTCTGCCCCTCAGCAGGTCACAGCCACAGAGGTTTTCCAAGAAATAACACGCATTTTCTGTTTGTTGTTCTGGTTGAGACTGGGCAGTAAGTCACCAAAAAGCACCGTCTGATACCGGAGGGTAGCGCGGCAACCTTAATCAGGCCATAAGTAAATAATGGCAATAAAAGGAGTGAAAGCAGTGTATTTCTGTCTGAACTGGCACTGTTGTGTCTCTTCCATCCTGGAGATAAGACTTGGTGTAATCTGAAAGAGGGCATTAACCAAAAAAGTAATCAGCAAAGGTACTTGAGATGCTTAACATGGAAATCAGTTCTGGATTCATGATTTTACTGCCAAAATACGTGGAGTTATTACACTTCGTAAAGAATGTGCAAAGCCTTATCACCAGAAGTAAGGCTTTTTTGGAGAGGGAAAGAAGAGAGAAAGAGAAGTATCTAGTGATGCTACTCTTTGAAGTTTCTGTTGACCAACAGACCTCATCCTCTAAAGGGAAATGGACATTACAGCTGATCTTTAACTTCCTTTTCCTGAGGGAAGGAAATGGGAAAGTCCCACCGCAGCCCACCAGATAAATAGGTGAGGATTTTTTCCCTTGAAAAAGGAACAGTGCAGTTTGTCAGAGAGTTTAACAAAGTATTGTGTGCAAGCATCGGAGCGTGGTAGGTAAACATAAGGGCTTTCAGCTGCTAGCAAAGTAGATGTTGAATATTTCTATAGCCCACGGATACTAAGAGGCTGTTTCAACTTAAACATAAATTAAAAAAAAAAAAAATCTTTGCCTTACTGGAATGACCAGTAACTTGTGACACTAAAATAATTGAAATGGTGAGTATTGTACTCATGAGTATAAATCCAGCATTTCCCATTTGCCCAATGGTTTGTACTGTAAACAAAAACGTATTTATTTCTATCATGCTAACCAGGTAGTTGCTGTAAGAATCTAAATATGATTGTGTAACCAGAAAAGGAAAGATAAAGGACAAGACAGCAGGGAAATAGAAAAGAAAGAATCTAGCTAGTTGCAACGACTTGGAAAGTTATAATACAGCACACACGGTGATCTCAGCTTAAAAACAAGGCTGCTGATGCTGGGCGGGATGCCTGCTTGCCTCACAAGTGTGTATGATAACTCAAGAATGGGTGTAGCAAAATTGTAAAGAATATATTGAGGTGGGGAATGTATTTAGTGTTTATCTGAAGTATGTGTGTAATATCTGTGGTATTTTTCAAGCTTTTTTAGATAGTTTATCTTTTCAGCTGCTGTTCTAAAACCACAGCTTTCACTGCAGGCTGCACTTCCATTTTTCTCTTTAGGCAGGTGGGACTGACACGATTGCAGCTTGACACCAGGGCATCTCAGCTTATTCTGTCCAGTCAAGTTCTGGGGAAGAATTTACTGGATTGCTTAATGAATTTAGGAAGGCTTTTTTCCAAAGTATTAGTCTCCCTGGACTTTTGCTTGAAATCTGATTGCTCCAATTACTGTATTTTACTTTTACATACACATTCATCCAAAGAATTATGAAATCTCAAACAGCAAGTGAGCACGCTTAATATGATGAAAAAAATTCATCAATTCTGCAGAAAAGCTTTCTTAGAAGAAAAAATAAATGGTTTGTTGTAGAAGTAATAAGGAAACTCTGGTATTTAATTTGGAGATGGTTATGAATCTGGTTTTCTGAAGAATTTTGTTGTTGTTCTGACTTAACGTGGGCAAATTTCTTTCGTTTCAGAAATCATACCACTATATGGGATGTCCAGCTATATTACCAGGGAAGATCAGTACAGCAAACCACAGCACAAAAAACTCAAAGACAGGCAGATCGATCGCCAAAACCGTCTGAATAGTCCTCCTTCATCCATCTACAAAAGCCATATAGGCAGCTGCACAACTGTATATAATGGTTATGCAAAGAGCCACAATGGAGCAAGCAGCGGAGGCGGCGGGGGGGCACCAGGAGTAAAGAAGCCAGAGCGCAGAGCAAGAAGCAGCCCAAAGTCAAATGAACAAGAGCCACATGGTAAAGACAGTTTTATTTATTTTTAATTCTTTTTTATTGCACCTTTCCAGCTTATGACCGGCCGCCTGTATATGGATCTAGTAACTATGCCAAAAAACACTACCACCCACACATAAAGACAGTGTTAATACACTATGAACTTAAATATAAACGTTGAGTTTGCTCTGCTATATTTGTTTTGTAAGATGAACCCATTGCCTTCCTATCTTTCATGACTATTCCCTGGTAGCTGTAGCATCATTCTCTTTTTATCTGTTAGAAACAGAAATGAGAGCTGTTTTGGCTTACACTGTGTGTGTGTGTGTGTCTGTGTAGATTCAAGTCTGCCACTAGTTAAAAATTTGATGATGCTGCGTTGCTGCTTCCAAAACTGCAGAGTACCCTGGAAAAACTATAAAAGGTATATCATATGTAAAGAATAAGAGTCTTGATTTGGAAAACCAGGCTAACCAAAAACCTCTTGAGAGGCACATAGGAATGTATGAATTCAGAGTAAAACTTGGAGAAAGGTGCAGGAGAACTGAAGGCAATAGGTTCCTTTACAAGGACTTGTTAGCTGAGGTTCAGGTGTGTTTTATAACTTATTGTTTCCTACCAGGTTGGCGTGCACTTGGGATGGTAGCTGGCAGGTCTTTTGTGTGTGCTCGGGTGTCAGAGCAACCTGGTGAGCCGCCTTGGGACCAGGGCAGGCGAGCAGCTGCCTGGCAGGGTGACTAGGCTCCCTGCAAGTTGCTGGAGCAGGAGCTTGCTCACTGAGTTAGAAGTTCTGCCTACTGCTGCATTTAGCAGAAACCACATTGGATCACCAGATAGTGCTAACACGCAGCAGGTTGGATGTCTGTGCTGGGCATCATGGCATTGCTGGATGGGGCCATGCCGTGCCCTCACAGCATGATGGGCATGCTCCTCTGCTGGCACCAGGCAAGGCAGCTGGAGTCCCTGCCTGTGTCGGCAGGGGATGCAAGCCTCTGTGATGGAGCAGTGGACGACAGGCATTTCTGCTCCTGGGTCTGGTACCCATGTATCTGAGTAATGCAGCTGCCAAGTGTCGTTTCTCAGCAGTGATTTCTTGTAGATGTGTGTTGCTTCTTGCTAGGCACCTCGAAGCAATCTCTGTTATGACTACAGCGAGGTTATTGCACTGTGCTGTAAGAATAATATTGGAGAAAATGTTCATCATACAGTGCAAGGACAACTTTGCTTTTTCCAGATTACGGGGCATGAGATATTTAAGGTAATGACGTACTTTTCCATAAAATACCCACTAATTGCATGTATTATGCACGTAAGTGGTCCTGGAACATTCTGCCTTGTGTCAATACCTTGCTGCTCCTTGATGATGCTCAAAGAACCAGTTTTTTTTCCAAAGAGCTCGTTCAGCACTAGTGGAAGAGATGGGGCGACAGCATCATCAACAGTGCTAAAACTGAGTAAGTGAATGATGCTGGAATATGTAAATGATGTGCGTTTCCTCTGGCCTTTTTCAGTGGCAGCATGGTGTCTTTCTTTTGGGAGACAGAGTTGTAAATAAAGATTTTTGGCTTATTCTGGGTGCTAGAAATATGCCATTGTAAAATTTAAAAAAGAAACGAAAACCAATGGCTTGTAATTGAAAGGTTAGCAACTATTCTATGTGTTTGTTGTGGCAGGATGGACAGTGTCTTGTACGGATAGAGGGCTTGGAGGCCTGTGGAGGTTCTGATTTGAAATCCGTACTGCTGCTTTTCTACAAAGTTGGTTTAAAACCTGACCAGGAGCGGAGGCATTGGCTATTTTTTCCTTCTTTTTTTTTTTTTTTGAAAGGAGCCTCGCCATGTAAAAGATCTGTAAGCGGAAATCCTGTCCCATTCATGCTGTCCTTTATGAATTTCAGTCTGAGTCACTTCCTTCTCATGCACTCGGTGGTTCGCTGCTTGGTCGTGGAATGATCTGCTAGCTGGGAAGCTTTGTGTGCGACCGCGAGCGCGCTGGGAACATAAGCAGTTTGAAGCATTCTTATAATGCTTTTGCCTCTGTGCTACTAAAACATTTTTTCTTTCAGATCAGATAAAATCTTTTTTTAGCTCTCACTGAAGTTTTAAGAACCTAAGATAGGCAGAAGTAGAGCACTCCCATGAGCAGAAGTGGGAAGCGGGAGGTGGAGCTGGTGCGTGCATCCTGCCTGTCGGCGGGGTGGGCTCTGGGGCACGGCTGCCAGCACAAACAACCCGAGCGGGCTGCGGGCAGGCAGCTTCACCGGCACCTGAACGTTCACCTGGCTTGCAGAAGCTGCCTGTACCCGTTCTCTGCCCTAGAACAACAGAGAGACTGTAGATGGACCATAAGCCTTTGTAACACTGTTATCACATGTACACAACCAGCCTAAAACCACAAAGGTGGTGCTTTCCTAGAGCTGAGGTTTTGCACGTCTGAGTCTGTGCACTGCAGCACACTTGAGGTGTTCCCAAAGGTGAAAACCATTGCTTATATCCATCCCTGCCTGCAGTGCTGCTGGACATTTCTCAGAAGATAGGACTACCTCCATGTGCTCCTTTGGTTGAGGTGAATGTGTCAGGAGCACTTGGAAAATGGGCTTAGCAAGAGACCATTCTAACTAGGGTGGTTTTACTTTGAGAACACTTTAAAATTACTGAACTCAGCAAAACAGAAGTACTTAAGTGAGTCTTCCTTAAAACCAATCTCTTTTTTTGCTTCCTAATCTGCTGGTTACGTTTTTTTTCCTTTTCCCAACATGCATGAGGCTGACATTTCCATATAGAAAACCTCGTGCTCCAGCTCCACCAGCAAGCTGCTGACACAGAGGTAAGGTTGGCTGGTGCCGACAGCCTGGGCGGATGCTCCCAAGAACCACTGTCAGCAAGTGTCCTCGAGCCGTGTGGGATACGCTCAGGAAGCTGCTGGGACGTCATGCAGGGTGGATGACAACATAGGAAATAAATGGAGCTGGCGGGGTTCTTGGTTCAAGCCCATCCTGATCTCCGTTTGCTTTGTAGCATTTAAGTATATTTAGAAAAAGGGTGGGTTTCTATTTTCTTTTTTATTTATTTACTTTTATTTTTTAATTGTGTCAAGTTTGACGACTCCAGAGCCTGCGAATTAAAGGGAAATTGAGGGAGATGTGATTCAGTGCAGACAGGAACCAGGCGAAGTTCCTCCACTTACTCATTCTGGATCCTGCCAATTCTTTTCTATTCTAGTCCTGAATTGGTTTTGCAAGCTTACTGGGCTGTGTATGTATCTGTATCTGTACGTTCTACGCATTTAGCAGCTTAAAAGAGTAGTTTCTTTATTTCTGGTCCCTGAAAGCACTGGGGCCGAGAAACACTGCGGCAATATATGTAATGTTTATGTTCTCTTAGCCAGGAACCGATGAATGGAGTGAGGAACAGGGAGCGAGTGTAGTGACAGGACAAGGAGTAACAGTTTTGAACGGAGAGGGGAGGTTTAGATTAGACATTAGGAAGAAATTCTTTGCTATGAGGGAGGTGAGGCGCTGCCCAGGCTGCCCCAAGGAGCTGGGGCTGCCCCATCCCTGGCAGTGCCCAGGGCCAGGCTGGGTGGGATTTGGGCAGCCTGGGCTGGGGGCAGGGGGCCCTGCCCATGGCAGGGGCTGGGACTGGGTGGGCTTTAAGGTCCCTTCCGATCTAAACCAGTCTGTGATTTTGTACATACTAGTGAGGATATTTGTTGTACCAGCATAGAAATGTTCTGCGGACAGAATTTATGATAAATGGTTCTACTGCAGATATATGGAATACTCCTACATAAGTGCAGCTTCTTCTGGTTCCTTAAACCAGTAAAAAAATGTATAAAATGAGATGGAACAGGATTATCTCCTGAAGACAAGATGTCAAAACTGACACAGTGATTTTATGAGTAGCATGGCAAAAAAAAAAAAGAAACACTCCAAAGACTAAAATGTATTTGTCAGGGTACGTGAATTTTAGAACTGTAGTGAATAATGAAATATGAAGCGGTATTTACTGGAAATGGAAACATTTTGATCTTGTGAGTGTAGATCATCACATAAGAAATCTGAATCGTGCTACTGTTCTTGCTGTGATTTTACAGTTTCAACAAACAATATTACCTTACAGAATTGTTTAGATTCATGTCTAATTAGGAATATGCATCATGTTGTGTGTGCATTGTTTTTTTTATATTTTTAGTAAGTGAGAGGAAATACGATGCATTAATTGGGGCACTCATCTGACCTTGAGAAGCCATGGTTAATTTGTGGCACCAGGGAATTTGCAGTGTGATATTCTTGTGCCTCTGCCTTATCTCCTGCATCATGACAGAGCTTGTGTTCTTCTTTGGTTTTATTTGGATATATGAATACTTCTTAAACAGCTTTATTTAGCATTTTTTCCAAGGTAATAGGGTGTGAAATTGTTTGTCCAGGCAGAAAGCGAAATGGTTATGAGTTTGTGCTGTTAACGTGCCGAGTACACCTTTGTGTACCAGAGCCAGGTCTGTTAGTTGGGCCGCACGGATCCTGCACCACAGAATACTTCATAATAGTCACGTAAACTGTCCACTTCAGCGAGCTCCTGCAGACTGATGAATGTATTAGGAACGCTGACATCATGCAGAGTTCAAGCAAAGTGCATTCCCACGTTCATGTCAATCTGTACACATGCAAGAATTCATCAAGATCAGGCTTAATTTATGGCTTTTCTTCAGCAAAAAGAATTGCTGAGATGCTTATCCAATTTCACTGAGAAAAACACTGTACTGACGGAAAAAGATAAATCTGCTTCCTCTTCAGCCTTGAGATTTGACTTACCTTTCTCCATCAAAGTCCTATGATGTAAAACCTAGATATCACAAGTAAGACCAGTGATACTGAAAAGCAAGTCCGAGCCCTGTGCTAATTTATTCTTTCCCTTGGCCATGGAAGAACCAGCTTCCAGCTTCATAACTTAGGCACTGGAATTTGTTGGTAACGCTCCTATTGAGATGAGAATCTCTTGCCTTTTAATTTATTTTCATGATGCTCTTCCATCTTGAATCTCAACTACTTCGAAAGGTGAAAGTAAATACATTAAACTGGGTTTCATCCAGACTTTCTGTACCTGAAAATACAAAGCAAGCATCTGGTAGCTGTGGGTGTTTCGATTTGGCGTGGTTGTAAGCTGCTCCACGTTGGTCTCCTGGGCTTGCACAGCTCTGAGGTGTACCTAGGGGAGAGTGGGTGACCACGATTCTGGTTGCATTTTCAGTGTCATCGCAAAAGCTCAGACAAAATAAACCTTAACTGCAGCTTCCTAATCTTAATAAGCAAGCTAGCCTGTTAGAAACACAGCTCAAAGTCCTTGTAGGTAAGTATACAGTAAGGAGGGGGGAAGTCAGGAGCCAGGCCTCTCATTTGACCTTCCTAGTGACTTAAAAATCCTTGTTTTATTTTTTCCCCAAGGCTGTTTTTTCACAATCCTCATCAACCCCTCTAGACCCTGATATTATTTGTCCCATCTGCTTTCATCCCTCCCTTGTCTCGTGTTACCACTGCCAAGGGGAGCTGGATAAGCTATCTGCTCCATGATTTATCAGGAAGTTGGTGCTGAATGACGTAAGGCACAACCTCTTCCCCCAAAGGATCTTCATATTATCTGAAGAATTTGCAGCTTCTGCTGCAGCCGACAGTCAAATCCAGAAGAGTGAAATCTGAGTCTGAGACTTTCTCCTAGGAGTTTATGTAATTTATGGATAGCTAACCAACAGAACAAAAAATATCAAGCACATTTTCATCCTGCTTAAATGCTTGGTGACTAAATCCCTGTGTTGGGGAGAAGTTACATAAAGGTCACAGAGTTTCAGAACAAGATAAACAGTGTGTTCTCACCAGTTAGCAGGAGATAATGTGGACCACCGACAAAGGAAGGGAAACAAATTTCCCTTATTTGGACATATCTGGGACATGGAGCCAGAAGGGAGAGGGTATTTATTAGTGAAGAGGTAGAACATTTCCTCCCTCCAGAGCATAAAAAATAAAACACCTAATAATTTAATGAACCCTATTTGTATACCCAGATGTTCTGAACAATGTCTGTTTGTGTATTCTTCTGGATTTACAAAGCCAATGAATTGAAATTTCACATCCCACTGAAGTTAATGGGTTTTGTTTATCTACATCTCTTACGCTGCGCTACAAAACCAATCACTGAGTTTTCTTTTCTGAAGAAGGATGGAATTTGATTCTTAAAATTTTGAGTATTGCGATTAAAATAGGGATAGACTTTCTTTTAGAATGAAGCAGCCATTTCCATTTTCTTCAAGGTTTATTATAAAATATTTTGTCCTGAAGCTTGAGGCTTTGTTTTTTGTTTATCTTTTTCTGCAAGGAGCTGTGCTTAGAAGCAGCTGCTTTGATTTACTGATTCATGTGACAGTTGTCTGAATTTCATTTCGGCAATGAAACCCAGATCAAGTTGAAATTCCTGTAGCTTTGCTGAAGCCTTCCCAGTGAGCTGTAATCAGGTGGATATTTCTGAGAAATATTTTGGATATTTCAAAGATTCTCAGTGGTGAAAATGGTTGAAGTATCTGAGATTGTATATTGTCTGTATCCCATGCAGTACTGCTATTTGCATAGACAATTCTTCCAACATATTGTAGTTAGTTGGTATGGACACACAGACCAGGGATTTTTACTTATGTCAGAGCCATGGGAGGGTGCTTAATATCATCATGGCAGCCTTTTTTTATTTAAAAAAAAATGTGTTGTAGGAATTTAGCACCTGCCAGCGAGATGGATTTATGCTGGGTTCACTTGAGACACATGTTTAAAAATTGTTCCTGGTAGCGGATGAGCCGTAAGGCTGAGCAGAGTGCATGATTCTCATGCTCCGGCGTGCACAGGAGTTGTGCGAGGGGCCTGGGGGCACAGCTGGGGAGCAGACGGAAAGCCAACGGCTGCAAAGCTGCACGCAGCCATAAGCCAAAGTTTGTGCAAAAACAACTTGCTGCTTCGCAAAACTCACTTTGCTTTCTCCTTCGGAAATGGTAGCGTTGGTCACATTTGTTCTTTATGAAATGTTGTTTAATGCAATTCTAGTTCAAGTAGTTGTAAGCCGGTCATCATGAGATTTGACTGCAAAATAATTTAGGCTGGGGTTATCTGAGCAACTTGCTTGTCCTCCGTCATTAGGACGATAGTTTATTTCTGTTCTGCTGTCAAACTGTCGGTGTTCGAGTTGATTTAGAGGGCAGTGGGAGTTCCTCATCTTCATCTCTGAGGTGTAGTAGCTGGGCACAATGGAATGAAAAAAATGTTTGTTCTTTCCTGGATTATAGTGATGTCCCCCCAACTGACTGCAATCTGGTTATTGCATTGCTTTCATCTGGAAAAAGAGGTTAATAATGTCAACTGTAACAGAAAAGCTAGGATGGGGTTCACTCACAAGACATCGTGACTCTGTAGCCATTCACCTGGTTTGGCAGTGGAAAATCCCAGCGCAGGCTCCATGAAAACTCTTCGTATTTCAAATTTGGAGTGATTTTTCTGAGATTCCACAGGAAAAGTCTGCTTTTAATTTTTTTAAACATGCAGATACTTTAAATGGTGCATGGAAATAAAACTTCTGCTTCAATGTAAATGTTAAAACAAAATCAAGTACAGTGAATACATACAGGTTGTGTCCTGCTTCAGATAAAGTTTTGCCTGCTTGTTTTCTCATAGAAGATGAATGAATCTCAGACTCTTTCCAAGAGGTGTTGTTTGTTTTTAAGTGATTATTCCTAAACTACAGTATCTCTTTCCATTGTCTGCTGCAAAGTCTAAAGGCGTTTCTCCATTTCTTTTCTGATTCAAGTGAGGCTAAGTGGTTGTAACTGAGGGCAAAATTAGGCCTGCGGTTATTTTCTTAAAGTTCCCTAGCCTCTGAGGGGCACCCCTACGCCTCTGTGCACGGAAAGTGCTCTGCTGCCTTCGCATTGTTGTAGCAGACCCGGTGGCTTTACGGCACTCGCTGCCAAGGGGATTGTTAATTTTGGCTGAGGAGCAGTGTTTAATCCAGACCACGTTTGGAGCTCCTATGGAGTTTGTTTCAGCTGTGCTGTCTGATTGTTTTCCTGTGCAAAGATGGAGATTTGCAGGCTATTTTGCTAGTTTTTTGTTTGATCAGGAAAATGCTATTTTTGTGTGTAAGGGGCAGATCATCAAAGGCCCTACTTCATATGGTTGTATTGAAGGTTAAGAAAAGGCAAGTTTGGTTTTAGGTTCAATTCTGATGCCATTGTCTCCCTGTGTTGGAGACAGCATTTTGGAGAAAGCTGTTTCCATTGGCGTGGGGCTGAAGGCACAGGGTTGGAAAACCTCTCGCCTGAGTGCCGCCTGGGCTGGTAATGTTGGAGGCTTCAGAGGCTGTGTTTGACAGAAATTGTGTTTCCCACTCACATCCTAGAGGGTGCAGGGGTCACCTTGGACACGGATGGACCTGTGTGTTGGCTGTCTCAGCAATAAGGACGATGGAGTGAAGGTATGATGGAGACAAATTTATGCTAGTGCAGTCTGCTGCATCTCAAGCTGGTGGCAGGATGCAGCGAAGCTGTTGCTGACCGGCCTGTGAGGAGAAGATTGTAATTTTTGGTGCTGTCAAGCTCATGCTTTCCATCAACATAGAGCTCAGCTGAGAGGAGAAGTGGTGAGACTGCCTCTCGTTGTTCGGATCCGTGACTTTCTGGCCCTCACATCGCCCAGCTGCTGAGAAGTCAGTTGCCGTGACTGAAGGGAACCTTTTATTTCCGAGAGGAAATCTCACGTCTGTAAATTCCAGATAACGTCACTTCACAGCTGGCAGCAGCCAGGCCTCCTTTTGAGTCGCTGTCGAGGCCTTTCACAATTTAAGGAGCATCAATAACTTAGAGGCGCAGTTGGGCCTCCACTCCTCCTCCTCCCTTGGGCTGGGGAAACCTGCGGGGCCTCTTCAAGCACGTCGTTTGTGGCAGCCTGGAGTAATAATAGTAGTAATGTGGTGATCTGGGCAGAAGTTACTTCTGCTTTTGAATGACCGCTCAGTTTCTCAGACTTGGAGGGCTGCCCGGGCTGCCCTGCCAGGTCGGACCGTGGCTCTTGAATACTGATGAAGGCGAGACAGACAGGCAGTCATGGGCTGAAGTGACAGGAAATAAGGAGAACCGAGAGAGGGAAGGCATGGAACAGCACGCAGATAAATGAAAGGAGTTGGGGATGAGGCAATGCCACACATTCCAGCTATCGTAGAAACCCATGAGATGCTTGAAGAACTTCATTGTTCTAAAAAAAGGCTACCATTTGCCGGCAAAGCTTGTAGCTGAAATGAAGCATCAGATTTTTACCCAGAAGTTGTGAGTCAGGAGCTCCAGGAGAATTTGAAGCAGGCCTTTCAGCCTCCTTCTCAAATCAGAACATTTTCTGGTAGTTTCAAATGAAAGGCATTAATGCCAACTGTAAGTAGTCTACTTAAAAACTCCTAGAAGAATAGGTAGAAGAGTGTTTTACAAAGATGTATCAAATAATTGTAGCTCCTACAAATCCAACCAAATCAGAAATGATGCAGAAAAGGAAGAAATTCAAAAAAGAGAGGTAATGCTTGTTTAAAACAAACACACACTAATAAACTCACATCATAGCAGTTCTCTCAGCAGTCAAAATCGGGCAAAGAGCAGGAAGGGACAATGATTGAAACCATTTGTTAATTGGAAAGGATTGTTTGTCTAATTTTGAAAAATGTATTTTCCAAGCCTGCCTGCATGATCTAACCAGTGAGGTACATACAGCACCAAGCTACAGTTCTCCCTGGTGCCCCTTCTGCACGTAACCCACACAGCAGAGCCTCCCGTCCCCTCCTTGGCCAGAAGGCTGCATCTCTCAGCTGATGACAGCGGTAGGACTTTATGTCCAGCTGCAGAGACTTACATTTTCAGCTGCAAATATCCTTTGTTGAACCTTATAAATAGCTTTCACACATGAGAATTTGCCAGCATGAGTAGGAATTAGCATGTGTGGCCTATCTTTACCTGTCTTGCACATGTGGATGCTTGCCTGCCTGCTCAGGCAGGGGGTTTTGCCTATGCCAGCACAACTTAGGGGAGTGTTTTTAAATCGTAGCCTGTAGCAATTAAATTACGCTAGTAAAAAACAACAGTATATAACATGGTTATTCTTGGTTAGCTATGTTTCTATGAATCAGCTAAGCCGTTCTTCAATGTTCCTCACAAAAGGGAAGACTGGTGGCCACTGCATGTGGCAGCTGGTGCAGTCAGTCCGTGTTTGTCTGCAGATTCCTGTCTTCTCAAACCCATGTAGCAGGCAGGCTGCTGTTGTGTAAGAGCAAAAGAGATGATGCCTAAAATAACAATAAAAATAAAACAACCCCCCCTGCTTTGACATAGAAAATAAGGTAAAGCAAGTCAAAAGTAGCAAAGAGCTCTCCAAGAGGAGGTCCTGTGTGTAAGTGGAGTTTGTTGTTAGAGCAGATTCAGCTTGTGCTTTCTCTGTTCCTGTGGGTTAAGTCATTGTTTGATTTGATGTTTCTTCAAAACCAGCCAGCTGCAGCCATATGTAGTGCATTGCATCTGTTATCTTCCTTGTAATTTGTACAAAGTGCTTTCTTAAGAAGCAATATGTATGTGATATAGATGGGGCAGTTGCAGTATTTTCCTAAGAAAGCCCTTTTCTGCCTTCTAATGGACCAACTGCGTGTTCACAGTAGGAATTCACTCAGATCTTCAGCCAGTAAAGCAGAAGTTGTTATTACTGTGTCCCAGCAGTAGCAACAAAGAAGCAGAGAAAAACAAACCCAACATGTCACTTACACTCCGTTTGTCCCTTGCATCCAGCATTTCATTTCCCTTGTAGGTGCAGCTGATGTTAGTTTCCTTAATGCGTCCCAACAAAAAATATGCTTCAAAACAATATTGGAGGACAGGGAGGATTGAATGCAATTAACTTCTATTTTTAAAACAAATTTTAGCAGAAGTGACTTTGTTACATATAGCTGAGTGCTTCTACATCTGCTTGATGTGAAAACATCTGATGCTTGTCGAAGTGATAGCGGATATCTTTGGTTAGAGTAGCAGAAAGCTGACGTGAAACAGAGGGATAAACCATATGAACTGAACTTGCAGTTCAAGTATCCTGCCCCACTGATGGTAGGATTCTTACAGCAGCTGAGGTAAAACTATCAAATTGATAGATATAGACCATGGCCAAGAGATCATTTAAAGTAGAAAATTAAATTTATGCATAAATTACAATGGTGTGGAGGCATACATTTCAGTGAGTGAGGATGGCTAGAGTTGTTTTTTTTCTTTTCCTTAATAAGGTCAGAAAACAAGTTTCCGCAGATTTCTCATACACTGCAATTTTTATTTCTTATTTTTTAAGAATGGAAATACTTCAATGGTTGGATCTTTTCTTGAGGTTGGACAACTCCAAGCCTTTTAGGTTAGGTATGGGAGCTGCAGCCATGTTCTTGCTAATGTTTTTTTTAGCTTTCACGTCATTAGCAGAATATTTGAAATACTAAGTATTTAGAATCAAAAGCTCATCCTGATACTTTTAGGCTTAATTTGTAATCGTCCTTCCTGTACTGTATTTTAGCATGGTGTGTTTGACTATTTTGAAAATGGACTTTTTTCCCTAAGTTTTTGATTCCTGGACTCACAAAGTTTTGTGGAATTGGTGCTGTGAAGAGTTGCATAAAGCCGTGTGTGTTCAGTATGGCACTGGATTTGCTTTGGTCTATTACAGCCATTTGCTAGTACATATCCTTACTGTTTATCCATGGCACTGTCTTGCACTGGACAAGCTGGCAAGATTCATCAAATTATATTCTGCAACAATCAGTCCTAGGTTTTACTTTATTCAATATTTTCATTAAGGAATTGAGGAATGGAATAAGGATTGATTCTTATTAAATTAAAGTCCATATCAGACTCTGGTAGGGTTGGCAGTGCTTGATGGGTTAAGACAGAGAGGGAAGGAGGACACAACAGGGCATGAGTCAAACTCAATTGGCTTTGAAAGAAAAACAGTTTGATAGAGGCAAGAACAAAACACTCCATTTTAGCCAGTTCTTCTCAACATTGCATTATTTTAGTTTAGGTTTAGTTTAGTTTAGTTTACTATGCAGTAGTTCTGCAAAGTAGTTCTGGGAGGTACAGTAGACTACCAAAAAGTTGAAGTTGCCCTGTAGACGATGAGAAGCAGCAGCCCCAAAGCAAGCTGTGTAACCAGGTCCTGCTGGGCTGGAGTGCTGTGGCCAGTGCTGGTGCCACTTCTTCAGGAGGGTGGCGAGCAGTTTAAAAAGCATCCCAGAGGAAAGCAGAAAGTGGGATCTGTGATCTAGTAAATAGAGCTTACAGAAGAAGTGAGCTTGCTTAATTTGAAAAGCAAAATGTCTTCAAATATGTGAAAAGCTGCAACAAAAATAGTGGGGTTGAACTCATCTGCGGTGGGTATGGAGCAAAGGAGTGGTAGGATTAAGCTGTGACAGGAAAAGTCTAGGAGATAATCTCTCTGATGAGGAAAGTTACGTGCTGTGGTAGATTTGCCCATCTTAGGATCGTTGTGAGATTGCCATGATCATGGTTTGTATTATTACATTTTTTAAAATTAAAAGCGTTAGACATCTCTCACGCGATTGTGTTTCAGTGTGGGATGACAGACTCGATGACCGTGTGACATCCCTGGTGGTCCTCGTTTCTGTGACTCAGCTGCTGCGTGGCGTCTGAAGTTTTTGCTTTGTCCTAGTATGCAATGTTTTTTAATTTCTACAATTATCTGAAAAGAAAAAGTCTATTTGTGTCTTAAACTTTGACATCAGCAGGCAGCTCTCAAAGGAGTTGTGCTGTGTTTTGAAGAGTTTGTTTTCTTGCAGGTTGTGCTGTACGTGACTGATAAAAGATCTTTCCTAGCATTAAAGCTGGTCACAGCCCCAATAAATCTGGAACAAATTCTGAGAAAGCATGTCATGTTATGACTGGCATATCTGTGAGTATGGAGCTCTGCTTGAGAATTAGACTAGAAGTTTGTGAAGTGCTAGTGCTGATGTCATGCCTCTGGAATGGAAAGGCTGTTGAAACAGTAAATACTTTCTGTGGCCAGCAGCTAAGTATTGAGCTGGACCTCTTCCTTTCTGTGAGGGAAAGAATGCAGAACAAACCTAAAATCTGTATTTGCAATGGGAAAATGTTAATTAGTTTAGAGCTTGCAGCTATTTCAAACCATTTACATACACAGCTGCCGTTCATGCAAACATGAAAACTATTCATGGAAACTTCAAACTTACCTTGAAATGAAAAGATTTTTTTTTCCTATTTTTTAAAGCTGTTCTTGGATTTCAGAAGTGTTGTTGGAAAGGTCTGAAAATTGTATTTGTACTGTACGTGCAGAAAGGAACATAGATGCAGGCTAACAGAAGCGTATAATGAAAGGCTTTAGTTGAGCAAGAATTAGCATTGAAACCCTGTTAGCACCAAACAGCTGCTGGGAGAGTATTCCTTATTCTGGGGGGCATTTACTCCTGGTTATATCTACAAAGCTTTGGTGATGACCCAGAACTTTGAAAAAAGAGAGGTGATCAAAATACAAACTTAGATGTAATCCAGGTATTACGGCTGGGACATGGGATCCAACTAACCCACAGCTTGGGACTGAGAACTTTGTTTTGTACCTCGGGACAGCTCTAATATCTGTTAGACACTGAGATCTGCAGGATAACTCAGCTTTGGGTTCTGTCCCTTGGAGGACTCCATGTGCATTCACAAGGATTTTATCCCCACCCCCAGCTTCCTCCTAGGACGAAGAGTTTTGCCATGGCAGATGTAGGGAACAGATGTTGAGGGGAAAAGTTATAACGGGACAATGACCTGGAGTGTTAGTTGGGCTCTTCCTTGACATGGCTGAACTTCCTTGCCCAGTCAAGAAAGGAAAGCAGAAAAGGACCTCATGGCCCCTCTCCTCCTCCTCCTGTTCTTCTCCATCTTTCCACCACTGCACCTGTGTGTATGAGCTTACATTCCTCATCCCGAAATACTCTCATGAGCTCATTGTGTAGAAGAGCCATCGATGCGTAATGGTTATCAACTGTTATGGGGTGGGCGTTATTGCAGGAAAAAGGCTTTTCAGCCGTTCTGTATTATCACTGCAGAATATATAAGATGTTTTTTGTCTCATTTCTTTTTCCAAAGGATTTCTGCTCCTAGTTGGCGTGGGAGAAGGATGTTGAGCTTGATGCTTAATGTGTTATGAGAGGGGCTGGCAGGTGAGGCCAGCTTCCTGCTGAGGGAGGGATTCCTGACAAGTCTTGTTCTCCTTAGCTTAGTCTAGCTCAGGAGACTGTGAATAATTACATTTGTTACTGAAAGGAGATCAACCATCCATAGCAGCCTGAGAACTTTTATGGCTCATAAAATGGGAAACTAACTATTTGAAATACTAGGAGACTGACAATTGTCAGCTCCTTTCTCTCTCAAAGCTGGTAGCTTCTGTTTTGTTAAGTGCTTCCATGGGACAAAGTTGCACTGGTTGGTTTTCTTTTTTCTTACTTTGAGGCAGAGGATGGGCTAGATCACCTCCTGGGGTCCCCTTCCAACCTGAGCTATTCTCTGCTCTTATGTGTGTCATTCATATGTGCAGATCTGTTGCTTTCTGCCTTTAATTTTACACTTGTGCTATTTTCACATGGCATTACCTATTAATCATTTTTTATTTTAGTTCAGCGCAGAGCTCAAAGGCACACATCTTTCTTTCCATATGCACAGAATCACAGAACTGTAGGGGTTGGAAGGGACCTCGAAAGATCATCGGGTCCAACCCCCCTGCAAAGCAGGATCCTCAGAGCAGGCTGCCCAGGTAGGCATCCAGACGGGCCTTGAATATCTGCAGAGAAGGAGACTCCACAACCTCTCTAGGCAGGTTGTTATATGGTATAGTGCTTTTAAAGCTAATGATGAAAGGGCAATTTTTATGATACACTTTTCTTTCTTTCTTGTTGCTTTTATAAAATGGTTCATGGTACCAGCAAATCAGCAACGTAGGGTATATCTGATGTAATTCCTACCCATATATGTATTATTCTAGTCTTTAATATTTGTGGCAAGCTGTCTGGGCCATGAGGATCAACTTCAGTTCTTAATTTCTTTGTGCTCACATTGTCACCTTAGGTTTGTGTATATTCCATTCCCTCTTCCCATAATCTTTGAAGAAAACTTCCCATCTCCAGTTTCTGTATATTCTCTTGGGGACATAAATGTCCACATCGTGCACATAGGTGTGCACGTGTCCTTATTAATGCAAGGCTTCAGTGCGCCCGATAGCTCAGGGCTTCATTGTGAATACACTACATACTTAGGGAGGTAAAAGCAAAAATTTTGGACTCTTCATGGAGAAGTCTGAGGTACTTTATTTTCTTTAATAATTATTATTTATTTGCTGAGTATACCCAGTTCCCTTAGGTCTTAAAGTCAGCTCCGGTATTTTGAACAATGTGAACCTTCAGCCCTGACCTGGAAGGGTCAGAGGACTTAGTTATTGTACAAAGTGATCATTTTTCACAGGAGAGAGAAGTGAGATTTCTTTGGGCTCCAGGGTTTATTTTCTTCTCCTGCTTAGTGTGCCACAGATAGCATCCTTGCTAGAAAGCAGAGAGAGGGAAGAAAATTCAGTCCACATGTTTGGGATTTAAGGTTGAGAATGATTCACGCTTAGCTTCTGGGGGTTGTAATTAAGGGTGACATAATAACCATAAACTTTCAATAGAATAGTAGCAGCATTTTTGTTGCATTCTGTAGCTGCAGAAGCTGCTTCTTATTAACATCCCTTTGAGATAAGCCTACAGGACCTCCAGAGTTTCCAGACCTGGATCCAGCCTTTTGTGGCACAGTTCTGCATCTGTAATAATGCTAAAGGGAAGCCTGAGTTCTGAGCCCCCTCAATTTAGATGACGTTTTTGCTTGGACCAGCATCTCAAACTTTTCCTTAGCAATTTAGTCCGTCTGTGTAGTCAGTATTATCTTATGCTGGCTAAACCCTGATGGTTTATGCACTCTATAATACACTCTAAGGGTTATCTACTATGGAAAAAAGCAATCATGCTATCCTACTCATATTCTGAATTATTACTATTACTTTATTTTCCAAACGGCTGAGACCAGAAGGAATCCAGGAATGCACGGAGCAGCAGATCTGTCATTGCCTCTCTGCACCAAGGTGCATTCTTGTAGGAGAGATGGGCATTTACACTGGAGGCTTGCCATCCGCGTTCAGCCAATTTTATTTCTTGGCAGCCAAGCGGATGGAATTTTTAAAAAGAAGATGTACTTTTTTAAAGCAGGTCACAGACAAAAATAAAGACGCATTCTTGGGCTACAAGAAGTAGGTCAGGCTTTGGGGGAATCAGTTGGGAAGGCTGTTGAAGTGATCTTACCTGTTCTTCTTTATTAATTTTTGGGTTTTTTTTGCTTCCCATGCCAAATTTTGTGTCTTTTTTTGTTTGGGGGTTGGGGAATATATTCTTCTGCTTTGGCTAGCAAACCTTTAACATTAACATTTGAAAAAAAAGAAAAGAAAAAGAAAAAAAAATGTGTTCCTAGTTTTCCGTTAGAGAACAGCGTAGTGGAAAGCGAGGCCTCTCAGTGCTGCGGTCCAAAAGGAATAAAGCTGCTTCGTGTCACCTCATTACTCTAAGCTGACTCTTTACCTCAAGACTTTTTTGGGGAAAAGGTGAGGGGAATGCTGGTTCCATGGCCCAGATGATCACTGTTGAGGCACTGTGTGTGCTTAACGAATCCATCTAATCTGGGAGAAATACTCCCCACGCTGTCCTGCGGCCCCCACAGGAGCTGCCGTGCCAGTCGCCTGGTGGGACGCGGTTGCTCTGAGTGGAGAAGCCGCTGCCGGAGCTGTGCCCACCAGACTGGCACCGCTTTTAAAGCTCAGGACGAGGAGACGATGTCTCTGGCAGGGGCCTGGTGTCACAGGGCCTTGTGGCTGCGGGAGGATGCGGGGATCGACATTTGGGTGTCACACCGGGGCTGGGCTCAGCAGCACCAGGGCTGTGGAAAGCCCAGGCCTCCTCCACAGGCAGTCCTTGGAAAGAGGGTGTTCCTGCTCTGTGAAACCAAGTCCCTGAGTAACATTGTGGAGGACGCCTCTAGAAATAATCCTAACCTTTCCATTCCCTCCTTTTTCTCTGTTATAACTAGTATTTATGCAGCTGCATACCTTAAATTCACAAGCAAAACAGCTGATGCCCGTGTGCAGGTAACCTGCATGTCCTGTTCACAGCTTCCTGAGGGATGGTTGATGTAGCTGACACTTCTGTTTCATTTCAGTGATTTATTTATTTTTCTTATGTCCATGTTCTCTGTTTTGCAGAATATGATTCAGAAACAAAAAGGGTTCAAGACATTCTTTCTGGAATGGAGAAGCCACAGGTACGTGATGCAAAATTCCAGCATTAGCACATACCAACGACAAAAATAGCAAAGATGATAAGTAGGTTGTGTCACAATGTACTGATGATTTCAAATTTCTCTGAATTTTTACTTCACAGATTGCTGCCTCTGTATGTATCTAACTCATTTTACAGGGATATAGTCAGTGGGAATAAATTTTAAGCATCTTTTATGCTTGAGGGTATTTGTAGGAACTACACCGGTCACTCTCTACAGGGAGCTCCCAGCGTTAACATTGTCATGGGGAATCCAACACATTGTGGTGATTTACACAGCTCCTGCTCCCTTTCCCCTGGGTTTAATTTTATTTGTCATGAGCAATTTATATCTGCAATCATAATTAAATTAAGCTAATTCTATTGTTCAATGGTAATTACTATATTCTAAGTTTCTCTTAACCATAAAAGCACATGAATTGTAATGGAAATCGAATCACTGTGTAAATAACCGTGATGTTGGGTGTGACCACAGTCAGGTAAGGTTGTTAATAAATCTGGTTGTAAGGCCTTTGAATGTGATGTTTTTCTAATTTGGTGTGTCAAATGAGAAGCCAGAAGGGTATTGTGGGTCTAAATAAAGAGCCACAATATGTAATTAGATTTATGGCAGCCAGAGCACTTAAGTAGAAAAGAGCAAAAAGGTACCAATAGACAAAAATCAAATTTTCCTCGAATCATTTCAAAAATTGGAATCTTTAAAATAAATCTAAAATATGACACCCCGGTTCAATGTTGATGACATGTAGTGAAAGAATGCTGGGAATTATCTATTACTTTCTCTCTAACTTAGACATTTGTGAGTAATTAAACTCATAGGAGTACCACAAACCATTAATTGCTATGAGTGATTATGTGTGCACATAATCGATATTGTATCTGAAAGAGAGGTATCATTATGCATAAATATTCAACTGGGCTGTATTTTCTGGTGAGCCTCACACATATGTGAACAGGAAAGAAACAGTATATAGAAAAACAATTGTTCTGAAAGAAATGGCACAATTAAAAGAAGGATACAGAGCAGTAAATCAGTGGCACACAGAGGGGTGCTGTGTCTGTGGCATATCTGGCTGTGGTACATCAATGCCAGCGGTCGTCTCAGGTATCAGCAGTGGTGAAGCCGTCCGGAGTGATAGGCTGTCGGAGCAAATCCTGAGGATGCTCAGCACCATCGGGGACTCACGGCCATGCTGTCACTTAAAGCTATCTCTAATCTAGCTTGTCCAGGTGTCCCTCTGTGATGCACCTTTTTAAGTACAATGTTGTCCAGGTGTCCCTCTGTGATGCACCTTTTTAAGTACAATGTATACACACTTTTTAAATTACTGATTTCTTAAAAAAAAAATGCAGCCTGTTTTCAATTGTAGAAACATTTCATGTTTTTATTTCTCTCTCTTACTTTTTAACTCACACTGTGGCAGACAAGCAAGCACTCTCTGAAGCAAATACCTTGCTGAGGGAAGGGAAGCCTGAACCCACGCTCACAAGTGGGGCAGAGCAGTGTGACAGAGAGGCTGGGAAGCTGCTCAGAGCACAGCACCTCCCAGGGCATAGGGATGGGGCTGCAGCAGCAGGGAATTGGGGTTCAAGCAGCGTCTGGCTTCCCGAAGGGCAGCCTGCTTCTGCTGACTTTCTCTGCACTGAAACTCATATTTAATCTTAGGGGTTTTTGCTTAAAATTGCAGGATTAGGCCCATAGTCAAAAAGCAAAATCTTGACCCAGTAATAACCGTGCATTCATTTGACCCCCAAGTCTTTCAAACTTCCCTCAAGGGAGTAAATGAATGTTGCTTTCAGTGTAGTTCTCACACACACAATAAAACCCCGAACCACACGATGCCTGTGAATGCTAACCCGGAATTTGAAAGATAATGAAAGTTGTACAGAAACATTGTTCGTTACCTGAAAGACTGGAAGGACTGATATTCATCAGTCTTGTAACCTTATTAAAGGAGTGCAGGAGTTGGGATTCTTTCCCAGGGGCTTTTATCAAATAATTTATTTACACCACCAAGTTTTGATAGTGTATAAAGCATGCATTTACTGTGTAAACGGAGAAGTTTTCAGAAACTAATTAACTGTGCTTTTCACGAGACATACAAAACGCCTTGCGGGAGAATCTTTTGTTACTTCTCAGCTAGAAGGCAAAGCCAGAAGAGCTGAATGCCGTGAATTTAGGGATGAGATTCAGGGTGCGGTACCTCGAAAGAAGCTGTGTTTCCTGCCCAGCCTCTGACAAGGTGCTCTGCTGTTTGTTTTTTGGTAGGATGGATTTAGGGCTGCAGTAGTAGTGAACAGTAAACTGTTTTCTACTTCAGGTTTTTATGTCTGCAGGTTCAGTAGGGAACTAGCCCCAGCAGTGTGACATTAGCTGTCCTGTTCCTTACAGCATCAAAAAGTGCTGCTCCAGATCTGCCCAGCTGCTCAGTGCCTTCCAAAAGGTGCTTGTTTCCCCAGGGGAAAGCGAGACAAAAGGAGGTTAGAGCCTACTGAGCTGGCCTGCCAGTGCCTGCTTGGTATTTTCAGTATACCGTAACCCCATTTCTTTAACCTGCCCTTTTTCATAGCAAAACGAGTGCTTCTTGCTGCACGTAGGAGTTACGTGAAGTGGTGGCTTTGGCCATTAAATCAGATATTGAAGCGATACACCCTCGGTTGGTAAACATGATATGATACTGAGCCTGTTAGTCCGTGAGCAGTAGATAGGTTTATCTCACGCCATGCAAATAAATCTGTTCCCAGTGTTCTCGCTGACACACACAGGACTGTGCTGCCTTATATACCCAGGGAGTGTATAAATTTGCCTTCTCTGACTTATCGTACAGGCAAACTCTCTCTTGCTTTGTGTACCCAGTGCAGCTAAGGATTGTATTTCAAGATTGCCATCAGCGCCAGGTGTGGACTTAATGCCACCAAAGCAGGGCAGCAGAACGGAGCAGTGGGAAGGTGCGGGTAGCTGGAGCAGCACTGTGCTTAGCAGCTGGTTTTGGAAACTGCATGGAAACGTGTGCGCGCTGCCTTCAGAATCATAGTCTTAATGTTTTCTAGTGGTTAGTCCACAATGCACTTTCTCTTATTTTAAGAAACTTCTAAAAGACCTAACTGTTTTCAGATTGCTAAAGTTCATGAAAGGCCAGAGTTTTTAACCATATGCAGAATATATATACGTGTGTCCTTGAGAGTAGTCATAGAGAAAAACATTTCAACAGAACATTGGCAGGATATCATTCCTCAAGCTCCAAGTCCGTCTGATTTTTTGAAAAACAATTATGCAAGCGTATTTCCATAATAATAAAAGAAACTTGGTGTTGACGGGGCCGAGCTGGTATAGTAGTAATGTATGTTTATGACCTATCCAAAATATTATTTGAAATACAGACTTTCAGCTCTAAATCCCTTTGTCATAATTCACTTACAAATTTATATTGAATATTTAATTTGCTTATCATATTTGATGCATTCAGGATTTTTATATGCTGTCTAATCCGGTATCAGTTTTCATTGGTCCGAGTTTTTGAAGTAAACATTGATTTCATAGCATCAGAAAAATTTGACAAGTCCAATGAAAATTCATATAAGAATGCACGATCTTTTTTTATTTACCAAAAAAAAAGATGTTACCGCTTAGAACTTGTTGCTTTACAGCTTTGTTTTTCACATTATGTTCCACAAAGGTTTTATTTCTGGCAAGATTAAATGTGTTGCTGTAAATGAAAATCTTTAACCTCTGAGTGTCAGATTTGGAAACAAACAGGCCTTGAACCCTGATACTCTATCCCATTCCTGGGTGCGTTCTGACAGGATCCAAACTTGAACCTGAGCTGTTTCATTGGAAGCCCACTTACAGAGCAAATTAACGCTAACACTTCTTTACCAAATCATTTATGGGTAAGGTGTTCAGGACCTTCAGGAAAAGAGTAGGAAATGTTTAACTAAGCACCTGCATCATTCGGCTCACACCTTCTGAAATAGTGCTTGGCTTTGTGTATTAACCCTGTTAAAATGATAAAACCAGTGAAATTTAATGTGTAAGAGAAATAAATAAATAATATTAAAACTCACGTTTTGCTATCCTTAAAAAAATCTTTACATTTGACACTACAGAAAGAAAAGGCTGTCGTTTTCAGTGTGAAAATTGGAGAGCTGGTGGCAGAGAGCTCGATGCTGCAGAGCATCTTCTCTGGACGTTTTTCAGAAGATGCACTTTACCGTTTTGTGCTGTCTTTCCAAGATAGCCAGTTGTCTGCTTGGAGGCTCCTGCACCCAGCGATGACTGTAGATCATAAATGCAGCCTTTGTCAGGACGTGAAATGATTGATTTGTGATACAATTTTAAATTGATGGGCTAACCTTCTGTTAGGACAATACCCTATGTTTTTGAGTCAGCGTAATTTTGCAGATTGATTTTTTTTTTATTATTTGCAGTTAAATTATTGCTGTTTCAAATTATGAGAAGGAACATGATGACTGAAAACGCCGCTGAAGTTTTATTAGAGAATCTCACAAACAAAAGCTTTAGAAAAATAATTGTAAAACAATCTATAGGGTGACATCTTTGTTCCGCTGAGATCCACTTGCCTTCTGGCCACAGCAGCAGGGACTTCAGGAGTGGTGCGAGGAGTTCTCTGATGGATGCTCAGATGATAACTGGCCAGCTCACTCTGTCTTCCTCACCTGTTAGAGATTAGTTTATGAACCGGTATTTTTGTGTTGTTGATGATCATTTGTGACTTTATACCTCTGGCTCTGAAATTTCATATTTACAAGAAATTGATTGTAAAGATGCGAACAAAAGGCAAATGCTTAGAGGGTGGCATTTTTCTTGGAATTCAGAGTAACTTCTGTTTCTTTTATAGGTAACAAATATTCAAGCAAGAACAGTTTTACTTTCCTGGTCACCTCCCACCGGCCTTTTAAACGCAGATAGACACAACAATGGTTTGCCTTACACCTGTACTTACGAGGTTGCCTTATCAGATAAAGGGAGAGATGGAAAATACAAGATAATTTACAGGTAACAGTATCATTTTTACACTTACGCACCTCTCAAATTGTGTTTTAGTAGAGTAAGTTCTGTCAGCCTTTCAGGGTATATCTTGGCATGCCCATCAGTTGCGCAAATCAGGCACATTTGCAGCAGCCTGTTATTTCTTCTCCATCCTGTCAGACCCCTTTGCTGTGAAGGAGCCTGCAGCTGGAGGCTGCACTGGTGGAGTTCCTGTCCCAAGCCCCTCATTGCCTCCCCGTTCCTGCCTCCCCAGCACGCTGCAGATGTTGCATGCCTTGCTGTCTGACCCATTAGCAATGAAAAGGTCACTTCTGTGGTAAATGTCAAAACGCTTTCATGTACACCATGCAATTAGGAGAGCTGCCTTCCTAATGGACTGAATATTTGTGGACTTGCAGAATTCGGGACATTAAAGCCTGTTTTTAAAGCTAACAAGCAAAAGTTGAGTTCTCTGTTGTTTCATTTTGTCTTAGCTCAGTTGAGGAAAGAGCATGGCAATGAGCTGGCTACGTCAGTCCACAGAAAAGTCTGGAATGCTTGGCTTTTAGCAGCCTTAAGTAAAAATTCTGAGGGATTTCTCTGTCTCCATTTTCAGTGATCCTCTGAGCTCATTTTGTGATCAAGTACATATGGTGTTACGCCTTTTTTTTTTTTTTTTTTGGTCCTAATGATGACTAGGATAGAAAGTTTTGAGATGTGACCTTGGTTATTGTGAAATAGCTAATCCTTCACAAATGTCATTAAATAGAGTCCAGGTGGTACAGCATTTGTGGAGTTCTCTCTTGAGACCAAACTATCTCCTTTCTTAAGATGTCCTGTAAATTAGGGTATTCTTCCTGGTGTGCTGCATGGACTGTCTTGGGAATATAAACAGAGAATATTAATCAGGGAAATGCTGCCTGATTGTTTCTGATATTTACACTAGCTGTTTGTGAGTTACCTCAATATGTTAATGTATTCTGCTGAGCTCCTAAAATGGAATGGATACTTTCAAGTACTTTTTGTGCTCGCTGCTGTGATGGCTGCACATTTTCTCCTGGTTATGAAATGCTGTGCATCTGTTTTAAAGCTGCTAGTAGTAATCTGTCTCCTGCTGCTGGCCAGAGTACAGCCATTAGCTTAATGTGCTACACTCCGTCATGACCAACAGTGATCGTTATTACTATAGGCAAAAGAAAGTCCTGCAATATGTCGGATACATTCTCTTTGCAAAGAGGTGCACTCGTTTCAGAGGGAAAAAAATGAATTTGCAGAGAATTGGACTATATATAAAAAGGAAAAAAAGTAGGGTTTTTGCTGGATTTCTGGCAGCCCAGCAAGCACATGCCTTTTGGCTGATTTTATTCTTGTGTTTTTGAGATATATCTCTCTATTTTCCCAACTATCTATGAAATATTTCTTTGTGATAAATTGAGAGGTTTTTTGTTTCCTGCATTTTAATAAAACTGTGGATAAGCCAAGCACTTACATGAGATGCTTAGTACTTACTAAGCACTGACCGATACCATAACCTTAACAGAATAGGCAACGTATGACCAAGCCTGGTGTTCATTTACTGGCAACCAAACCAAAAGGAAAAAGAATGTGGTTTTGTGTTGGCTAGATTTAAAATTAACGATTTATATGCTGTTTTTTTCCTTAAATGCCTGAAACTTAGTTCTTGTAATATTCTTGTTGTTGAAAGAGATCTGGATCTGGCTGCTAGAGCGTTAATTAAACCTCTCCTTGGCACAGTCCTCACAGAGCCTCACAGGCTCTGGAAAAGAAAGCAATAATCATCAGTGAAGCTGTTGTGCAAGAAACAACCTTTTCATCTGAAATGCAATGGCTCACACTTTTGTAAAAAAGTATTTGGAATCAATACATGTGCAAGAAGTACAAAAGTACCATTGTATTGATTGCACCCCTTTCAGCCCTGGGTGGGTTGAAACACACAGCGAGCTTTATCTAAACGTCACCAAAATGTAAAGATAGCATTGAATTAAACCCATATGGGTAGGTTACTTTACAAATGGGGATGAAAACTACTGCTCTGTTACATCTACAGAGCTTTATCAAGTTCTGAAGAAACATGAAGTGTGTTGACAAATTGTTCATGTGTTGTTTACTACTGTGGTTCTGCGGTGGGATTTTTGTTTCTTTCAAGTAATAATATGCAGGAGTCACTAGCCTCTGGAAAATCAGGAGATGTGCGAAGTGTGATGCCCCTTTTCATAATTGATTTTTTTTTTCTTTTCTGCAGTGGAGAAGAATTAGAATATAACCTAAAAGACCTTAGGCCAGCAACAGATTATCACGTCAGGTGAGTTAGTGTGACTGTGAGTGTCACTTAAATATAATCTGATCAATTATGTGAGAATAAACGTGGAAGTTTTTTTTGTCTAACTTTAAAGTGTAGCTCAAGATTCTCGTGGTTACCTCTGAAGGTGTTTTTTCAGCGGCTCCTAAATATTTTCTGATGCATTTTATCTCAGATTCGAAGTTAGGAGAGTGCTTTTTGAACAATAATTTTTCTATTATATCATTGTCATGGCTGAAGTAAGAGGAATAGACATCTATATGTGTATGCCCATATATATGTGCAATGGGAGTTGAAGTCCTTCTGTCTGAAAATGGGACACCTCAACCTAGTTCAAAATTTGACTAAAGCAAGTGGCATTTGGTCATTTTTATTGCAACATAGATGTGCTAGAAAACCTGAAAGTGCTCCAGTATGTTTTTTCATAAATATTCTGTGCTTTTGTAAAGTAAATCTGCTGATTACAAATCCATCTGACCATAGTAATTTCAGTATTTATTCCCCAAAACGGGTTCACCCTGTCCCATATTGATATTTTTAGACCGTATTTCTCTTTGTTTCTAAAATTGTGCTTGTTGCCCAACACATTCTCAGTTTTGCTTCCTGATGTTTTTAATGCTATCTGCTCATAGTGCATTTTTAAAGGCTTTACACTGAACATCCTATTCACTTATGCCCAGTATCCTTAAAAAAACTCCTTTCACTCCTGTCTATTGTTTCCTTCTGTTTTTCTAGACTAGGGCCACATTTGGCATGCTATTTCCCATTAAGGCTGCTACTATTTGTTAAGCTTTAGGACAAGCACTTTACTTCTGAGCAAAGAGAGAGAAAAATCAACCAAAACGAGTCTTTCTTCCTCTGATACTACAGCTTCTTTTTCTTTAGGGTTATTTTCTAACAGAGCTCTAATATGAACTTCTCAAGGCAATAAGCAACTTCTTCTAACTAAATAAGCCGCTCGGGCTCCCAGGCCGGGCAGAAGTCCCAGCCATAGTAGCAGATGGATGGTAGCAAGAAGAAAGTTGTAAAACACTGCTGAGCTTCCTGCTGTAAGCAATTGAACATAATTTTTAAGGCAAGCTTCAAGCAGCAAAGTGGTAGTCATGCAAAGTGGAGTTTTGAGATCTCATGCGATTTTTAAGGGTGCTGGGGGTATTTGCCCCGTATCCTGGCCAACTTCCAAACCAATTCATTCTGCCTACCTACCGTTCCCTCTGTTTTCCTGCATTTTTGCCAAAGCATAAATCATTTGTGAACAGTTAGGTGTAACTTTTGTTTAAAAAGAATAAGTGACTGCCAAATACAAAAGTCAGACTTAAAAAAACAGCAGCATGTGTTTGTAGTGGAGGAAACCAACATTTAAAAGCAGGCTGCTTTCTACAACAATTTTTTTTTTGTTCGCAGAAACCGCGTTATGTATTAACAACTATGAAGAAGTAAATCTGCTAAGTAAAGAAATTTATGTGACCAGCAGTTACTCAGCACGTCATCTTGGGTCTCCTTAACCTTGGCAGCATCTCTAAGGGCTTCTGTTTTCACACAGATAGATGCTGTATTAGGCCCTGGGCACTTAGAGCACCCTGTTTCACTCTGAATCTGTATCCTGCGTTTCTTCAAGTACTACCTTGCTGGTAGTTTTAAAGATGATGGTGCTCTCTTTTTTGAGGGCCTGTCAGTCCCTTTTATGGCTAAGGTGGATGAAAATGAAGTCGTTAATTTGCCTTAGAAATTCCAGACCCAACTAATTCTACAACCTTCATTTTCCTTTCATTTTCTAAGAGCTGACGTTACACCTGGTACTAGGTGGTAGGTTTTACAGTATGGGGCTTATGGACAGGGACATCTCAGCTGCTGAGCACAACTGGCAAACTCAAATGCAGTTTTTCTATGACTTGCAGAAAATGCTCGTTAAACTCACTTTCATTCGGTTGTATTCCCCATTTGATTCTCAGCTACGCTGATTTCCGGCACACATGCACAGAGTTGCCAGATGCAGACGCAATTAATTAATTGCATTTGTTTTCACTCCTGACTGCTAACAGGTGATCTGTAAAACAGCGCTATAGCAGTTCTTGTGAACTTCCCCCAGAGGTTTGATTCTATGTAGGTGGCCATTGTACATAAATTGCTCTTATCTACTGAAAACAAATTTAGAAATTGCCCTTTCTTAAACTCTGCATTCAAGCACACAATAGTACAGCCAGCCCGGAGGTCATTGTCTGGTCAGGGTTTGAACGTTTTCTACGTCGACTTCCAATTTGCACTTTTCTTTTGCAGCATGGAAAATGTGAAGGGGAAAAATAACATCATTAATTTTTCAGAGAAAAGCACCATGAGGAGGTGCTCAGATGTATTCTACTTGTTTTCCCATGTCATTTTTGTAACATACATCCCCCGCTATGCTGATACATGTAGAGGATTTGCCTGCAATCAAATTCACGTCTAAGATTTTTAGCTTACCAGAACAATGTTTCTGAGCTGTGTTTGTCCCTAGTATTGTGTGGGTTTCGATCCATAAAGCTCCCTAGGTATTGACATTGCAGCTGCGTAGGAGAAGCTTGTAGTCATGGAAGGAGACTAGCAGTTACCACCACTGAATGCGGTATGTGTGAGGCAAGTGTAAGCAGGGCATTAAAGTTCATACCTTTTTCTATGACTTCATGGTTTCTGTTGTATTCTGAAGAGGATTTCAGCACAGTGGAGTAACGATAGCCACTGTTTTTTGAGTAATCTACCAGTAACCAACTGTATCGTGGATGCTTTGGTAGTCAGATATTGTGGCTGAGGCAGTGCTTTCTCATCTTGTAACTGTCAGCAAATTTATGACCCGTTTCAATATGTCTATTTCCAGGGTATATGCAATGTACAATTCAGTAAAGGGATCCTGCTCAGAGCCAGTAAGCTTCACCACTCACAGCTCAGCACCGGAGTGTCCCTTCCCACCCAAACCCTCGCACAGGACCAAAAGCTCCTTAACCTTACAGTGGAAGGTAGGTAACGCTTGGATTGGATTGGGCACACAAGAAAACAGAAGAATACCAGCTGGCCAACAATGAACATAACTGTAGCCAGCAACTGAAAGCTAAGAGGGTCATTTTTCAGTAAGGGACTTGAACTCGCTGTACACTGACAAAACCCTCCCGTGTACTGACTTGACTTTTAAAATGTATGTGTTTCATTACATTCAGCTTCTTCTCATTACTTGTTAAGAGGTAGCCAAGCAGTGTGCAAACTCCAAGCTTTGGTTTCACTTTAAGCTGTAGTCATTTGCCTGGGGGTGGGGGAAAGTGGTTTTCTCTTCTTCCCAAAACCACCTTCTGTTTATTTTTGTTCGTAGGCACCCATTGATAATGGTTCAAAAATCACCAGCTACCTTCTAGAGTGGGATGAGGTAAGTAGTAACTAGTTGAAATAAATACATAAATAAATGGCATTCAGACTTTACAAGGATTTTCTGAGGAAAGAAAAATAATTAAATACAGGGGAAACTAGACGTAGGAAAATGAAATCCTGGTGGCATTAGGTAAAGAGCTGGGAGGGTAAAAGGGACAGTGGGGGAAATACTTCTTGTTCAGTGTGTTTTATGCAAAGACAGTACTCTGCTTCTTTACTCTTGAAATTTAACTTTTTATTGCTTGTTTGGTGTGCTTAATTTGTTAATTAGGATTACTTACTATTACTTGCTTTGTGATGTGCCTTAGAAGTCTGTTGATGATCACATTCTCCTGGATGCTAAGTGCAGAATAACACAGTTTCTGCCTCAAAGGAGATAAGGCGTGATCGTGCAGCCCTTTGTGCAGAAAATGTATTCAGGGTTAAAATAATGGTGCCCTCCACACAGTGGCAGTCAGTCTTCTTACAGACAACAAGGGAAATAAGTTCTATCTCCCGATGATCTTACACTTAGTGAGTATCATGCTGTCGGGGAGGGTGCCAAAAGCCAGATGTGGAGTGTTCCTTGCTGGAGAGGTAGGTTCTAGTTGTGAGTCCTCCCTCCTTCCCCTAATTCCTTTATGCCTCCTTTCCATTGCACAAGACATATTTCTGCAGAAAGCATGAGTCAGTGATTATCATCTTCAAAGGAAAAAATGTGCTGGGTGGCAAAAGGCTTGGGTAACATGCTAAGAAAAAATAAAATGTGATGAGTCAGGAAATGAAGAGTGTGAAAGGGTGTTTCGTTGTACAGTCTGAGAAACATATCTTGGGGTTTTTAATATTCTAAAAATAATATTCTAAAGGGAATAGTATATTATGAATTGTTTTCCATCATTTCACTAGTAACATGTTCCCAGATCATTCTGCTACATTTGACATTTGGAACCGTTCACTGTGCAAACATTTACTGTATGTACTATCACAGCAAGTGGGACTTGCATGATGAGAAACCCTCCGAACTGAACTAAAATTAAACAATAATTTCAGAGTGGCTTGCTGCCCCCCTCTGCATAATGGAAGGGGAAAGGTTGTCTGTGAAGAAGAAAAAATGATGGAGTGTGAGGTCCGGGAAAGGAAATAACATTTCTCCAAAAGGATGGGCCAGGATAATTCCATTATACCTTCTGTGACATCTTGGATCTGCAGTTTTGATCCCTTGCAAGGCTTCCATTAACTGGGAAGCCATGGGAACATAACAGCACAGAGGAATGAAGTAGTGGAAACACGTGGATGATTCCAGCCTGCAAAGGGAAGGGAAGCAACAGAAGGTTTGTCAGGAGGACCAACAACAGAGCATTCATACAGTGCACATACTTTCAATGTTAATTTTGTCATTGTGGGGCCTAGTTGTAATTTTTGATACCTGTAAGAGAATCCTACAATACTCCTGTCCTTTAAACTTTTTAATACTGAGTATGTAGCTAGAAAGAACGATCATGTCTATTTTCTTTCACAGAGCAAAAGCTGCTTTTTTTTAGGCTAGCTCGTGTACCAAAGGCAAAAAAAAGAAGCAAACCTGATTGCCTTAGTCTATCTCTTTTGATTACTTTTTCTCAGTAACAATCCTGACATCTGAGATCCCAGTGGATACCTAGCCAGCACAGATGAAAAAATGACAGCATGATGTCATCTCCAGTGGTTTGATGTGCCTCCTGACAGTGATGTGTTTGTCCAGTTGCGATACAGTTAAGGCCACAGGTGTAGTTTTGTCTGAAAGCAATTTTTTGCTCTGGTATGAGACAGAAATGCAATTTTGAGTTGCTGAATTAAAGTTTGATGTTAAGGCTTGTTAACGAAAACATCAGAAAATGCAGCTGGGTGTGCCAGAGGGCTCTTTTTGCAGGAGCCTTAGCTACTGGGTCGGTGAGATGGGCGAGCTGCTGTGCACACCTTTCCAAGTTGTGTCCCTGATGCAGTGACATGAACTCCCAAAGTTACAGCACCCACGTACAGAAGATAATTCACTTGGGGAGTCCTGTACCCTCTCACTGGGCCACATAAACGCCACATAAGCAAAACCGCCGACTTTGTTACAATGCCCCACTTTGTCCTGGTGAAATCAAGAAATAAATACGTGGGGGAAGAAGAGAACGCACACCAGGCAACAGCAAAAGCTCTGCCAGAGCTCAGCTAGAGCAACATTCATTAGCTACGGGGCACAGAATAAAATATAAACACAGGAAAATCAGTGATGAGAAGGAAATTAAAATGTGACGGCAAAGTAGAAAGGGTTTTGCATGACTGGAGAACAAGAAATCTACCCACTAATAAAGCTGGAGTCTTGGTAAAGAGGAGTCGCTTCATAACTGGGGAGGAGGAGGAGAGTGAGCCATGAAAAACCCTCACCACACGTGTCCTGGCATCCGCACTGAAAGGCTTCACCCCCAGTGGATAGAAACAAAATGGGTGTCAGACGTGTTAGACACGGGAGGTGAGGGGAGCGGGAGCAGCTGTGGGGTGGGTGAGCAGGGCTGTGTGCCCCCAAGACTGGTCCCTGTGCCCCAGCTCCCACCAGGGACAGGCCGTGTCCAGCTGGGATGGTTCGAGCCCCGCAGCCTGCCACGTGCAGCATCTCAGGCCTCACGTCTTGCCGAGGCAGTTAAAGTTGTGGTTTATAGCATCGAAAATGCAGCCAGGAGTGTAGATGGCATCGCTCCCCCATGCAAAAAATAAACCGCTGCTGTAAGATGATAGCAGAAGCGTCATGTTGTTTTACAGGCCTAGGATTAGGTGGGGCTGTAAATTGAAGCAAGAGGACAGCACCTAATCCCTCCTGCAGCTGCCAGACCCTCCAGGGCTGCCGCACCGCGTTCCAGCTCGGCACTGGGGCATCTGCCTGGGACCGCGGGTGCCGCGCTCCTCGGCGAGCCTCGTGCAGGGACGTGCTTGGAGCAGGCTCTCTCTTACTGAGGTTTGCTGATGCAGTGCTCTCCCCGTTCTCTGGCTTAGCTGTCTGTTCCCGTACGCGTTTCAAAAATCATCTTTTACACCACTGTGTTTCAGTGGGATGAAGCTCTAGATGAAACATAAATGAATTGCTTTTGTTTCTTCATTGGAATTAGGTTTGTTGTTTTCTGACCTACTTGCAGGAAGAGAACGCTGTACTGCGTGATACATCGTTGGGCTGCTCCTGCCCAAATTCCTCTGGTTCTTCTGTTTAGTTCTAAATTATTATTATTTTTTTTCCCTGACTTGCAGACTGGAAAATAGAGCAGTAGATGGACAAAGCTAATCCTGCTACTTCACCTTTTCCCTCCCAGTTAGGATTAATTTGTACGGACTGTTACCTGTTACTCAGAACAGGCAAATACTTTTTTTTCTCAGTGCTGACACAGGTCTTTGAATTATCATTGCAATGCCTCGCTAATAAATTGATGGCTTTGTGCTGGAATTGATCGTTCAGGGTAAGCAAAAGGCGGATCTCCAGAAGTTATGTTAAAAACATACCCCACGGAAAGCATCGCTCTAGCAGGGCTGATGCTTTCTCCTGATGCCAGCGTTCATCAGACTCGGTAAACTGTAACTGCAGTGAGAAATGCCCCTGGCGGTGCTGGAAGAATCAGGCCTTTGTTGCTAATTAGATGTGAAATGATCATTCTGTGATTAAGTGGTAGTAAATAAATGTTTCTCTTGTGCATATGGATAGTGGTAGTATCCTATTCATTCTCTGTGGGGAAGTGGAGGACTGTTCCTGAGCCAGAGACGAGGACATCTCTCATGTAGTGTGTGTTGCTGCTCTAATTCTGATCCCCAGCGCGCTGTGATTTAATTGGCACAGAACAGAGAGAGGTACATTACCGAGCAATTTAATGATTTGTTGCTGAAGAGTCGATTATTAACTTTATATACAGATAAATGGAGATCATTTTGTTCTACCAACAAGTTCAGAATTTTTTGAGGCTAGCTAGCTAGCAGAGGTGTAGGTGTACGAACTTCTACTAGCTGACACTCTGCTCTGTGCATCTCAGTGATGATCCACCAGAATTTGGGTACAGAGCTCCACTCCCATCCTTGGGCTCGTGTTTGTTCACCTTCCTGCCCTCTAGGTCTGTTTTGTGCCCGTGTCACTGCTGTTACACATGCCAGAGGAGAGTCTTGGATAAAATCATTTCTTACACACCTGTTTGAGGGATGTTTCCCAAGTCCTGTTCTGTTTTCTAAGCACTTGTACATGCAGAAAATTCAGCCCCTCGCAGAAGTGCCTGCATAATAAATGCTTTGCAGAGATCTTAGGGTGAGTTTGTAATAACCGCTGACAGTTTGCATTGCAGCCTCGTGCCAGATTGAGGATCAGGCTGTTGCTTTTTATTGCCAGTGTGAACCAAACACAGAAGGTAACGCTAGCGTGGCCTGGAACAGATTGCTGCTGTGCCTCCTGGTTGCAGAGCTGCTGCTCGCAGCTTTTGTTCCGTCTTCTGCTTTGAGGTCTTGGGAAGGACTGTGCTCTGTTTCTACGTCCACCCTACCTGCAGTGGCTCATCTTTTGCGTTTACAGTGTCAGCTGCAGGGAATGCAGTCAACAAAACCCGTATAAATTCTCACAGCCGTTACCTCGGTAAACTCCTACCTCCACAAAAAAACTTCAGCACCCTGTTTTAATTAAGGGTGTCATTTTAAATAGAGCTGAAACAGTGGCAAAACTTTTAAACTTGTGTTAAGATGTGGTGTTATGGTAGTGTGCAAATACTAATGGAAACGAATTGTTCTGGTTGCCTCGGACAGGCCCTGCTGACCTGCACGTTATGGGATGGCATTGTGAAGAACAGGGGTCATAGGCTGGAGAAAGCAGAGCTAGTGAAGAAGTCAGCCAGTGTCTGCTCTCCCTCTGAAATCTGCGGATTAGAAATATTTGCGGAAATGATACAGTATATTTTAAGCAACTTACGAAACGTTATTGAGAGGATTAAAACTTGGATGCTGAGCATACAAAGAATAGGAGAAGGATTCTGGGAAAGCTGCAAGGCTCTTGGGTGGCAGCCAGTACCAGCCTGCCCGTTGTGCTTGTCTATAATTATGCCAGCATTAGAGCTTTCATAAATCTTGGGAGGGAAGGAGCGGAGAGACTATTTCCAGGCTATTAATGCCAGGATAATTAGAAATATCGGCCAGCCTCTCCAATTAGTGCCAATAGAAGGCAAAATACCAGCCAGTCTGAGTGATTTGAATACCAGTCAGTCTCTGAGCGAGTCTGGGGAATGTACAGTACCAGGTCTAGAAGAAAAATATATACAGTATTAGGATTTTTACTACTATAAGGTTGAAGATAACTTTAGTGTTTGGCACTAAACTTTATAAAGTTTTAACCCACCTGTTTGCCAAATTGGAGTTTCTGTGGTCCACTGTCCTCGGTTCAGGCATTGTGCTACAGGTGAGACTCCCTGACAGATACCTCTGCACATCTGTTTATTTAATCACACGAGTAGCATTTGGTCGCTCTTCTGCTCTAGGAGAAAAAGCAGAGGAAAATGATGGAAAAAAGTACGCCCATAAGCACAAAAACAGGGAAGACGGGATGATTTTAAACAGTTAAATAAGTTTGTTCAAGGCATCTGAATGTGCCTAAGTTTGCATAGGAAAAAAAAATCCATTCTTAGTAGTCCTGCACTGATTAATGGATATTTTAATAAAACATAGGATTAGTAATTAGGATTTGTGTAGTCTAGATATTAAAGAGTTTACCGTTGAGCTGGGAAACACTGAGACCTCTTACTTTTGTTGAAAATAATCTTTTTCATGTAACTGTATACCTAGGAATTTAGATCTGAAAAAGTGCTCTCACTTCCTTGGCACTTTGGCTTTAGGATTCATGATTTTCTTCCAGTTCCACCCCTTAGTTTCGTTGAGCTGTACTGTAATGTTGCAGCCAGAGCAGGTGGGTGAAGTTGAGGAAGATTGTGGGTAAAACCAAGTTGTAGAACAAGTGTGGAAGAGCACTGGGGAAATAAAAGTAAGTTACAGTTGTTTACCAGTGTGCTAAATGTCCCTTTAGTGTCTCCAAATGGTTGTGCAGCGCTGGAGGTCTGCACGATTGTTTCCAGCTTGGTAAACACATTTCAGAGATTTACTACAAACATTTTATGGACTCCTTGCTTCCGTGTTGCAATCCGAATGAAAAGAGGTGGAAATTGGTAGAGGCTGGAGAATGGTGTCAGTGAAAAATGCCTGTCCCACTCGGGCATTTTGGAACTCTTCGGTGATGAAGTACTGCATCGGGCATGGAAGAAGAACAGTGCATGGAAAGACAGAGCCCAAGGAGGAGGTTGGGATGTTTGGAAGTTAACTGCAGTGCAAGAAGATGCCTGTATTATTAATTTTCCTGATAGTTTGCTTGTGTTAGAAACATCAAGTCTTCTGTCAAGCTGGTGTATTACAGTGTGTGAAATGCGTAGTCTTGTCTATGGGCAGGTGTTAGTTTTACCAAGGTAAAATAAAAATAAAAACCTGTAGAGGCAGGTACAGCGCAGTTCTTGGCACATCTCTGCAACTTCTTCTGAGGTATTTTGTGCACCAGTTCAAGCACATGGTTATATTTTGCTAGGTTTCTCTTCTGGTGGGCTTTTGGGGACTTTGTAATGTTATCGTGCAATGGTTTTGCATTCAGATTTTGAAATTAAAACTGTTTAAACTGTGTCATCTCAGGTAGATGTTATCTGTATGGAACTGAGCAGCCTGGGCCCTTTGTCAGCACTCAGTCCGGAAGGACCCAAAACCACTATTTGCCATGTGTGAGTGGTGTCAGTGGGGTGAGACCAGCTATCTTTGATGTTTTGGAGACTGTCCTACAGCAATTCAGCTTTGGTTTTATCCTAGCTCATATGTAGTTGGGTAGGATTGAAAAGGTTTCTGTTTTATTTTAAACGAGGAGGGGGATTTTTGAATGTCCCTGTCCTCAGCTGTCCTGGCTTGTACTTGATGTGCTTTAGGAAGTATTTGGGACTTAGTTTTCTCAAGACCATCTCATGCTGCTGCCCCGTCTTGGCTTTGTCAGGGCTCGTAACAGCTCCGGGTCAAACTAATTAATGCGAAGCTCTCACAAAGCGTACCTTTGACATCAGCTTCCTCAACGAGGCGTGCTTCCCAGCAGATCCTCTGCCATCACACGCTGCATGCCCTGAACAGCCAGGTGCGTGTCCGGCCCCGCACCGCTCAGTACGGGTTCAATCTCTGCTGCCCTTGGGGCACACACCTGAGCCCTGTGTGGGACAGGGTTAAGGCTGTGCCCGTGCTCACCCGTCCTGGAGCAGCAGGGAGTCGGTGTCGGGCTGGACGGCGGGCAGCGAGAGCCCTCTTGTGGGATGAAGTGTTCTTGAAGGGCTTGTAGGGCTTACGTGGAATTTGGTGTGCAGAGGGTAGCACTCGAGAAGCGTTGGTTGCAGGGTTCCTGTGAGAGGGTTGATTCACAGATGAATTTCACACCGAACTTAGATATTTCTTGATTCATGAGTAGAATAAATCAGATTTCAAGTATAATGACAAGCTGTAAATATATCTCATGAAGGTAAGAATCTGGAAAGAGGAGGAATCTGACAGACTGAGTTAGGTATTGTTTTAGGTAACGGAGCAATGCTGTCAGTGACTTCAGAGTTTTGTTTGCACAGTCCCTGTGTGAAAGCATCTAATTCTAATATCATTTCACAGTTCTTCGTAGGATAAGAAATGTCCGGTTTTGTTTCAACGCTATCTAATTACAGATGGTTCTCTTTCTAGGGAAAAAGGAACAGTGGTTTCAGAGAGTGTTACTTTGGAAGCCAGAAGCATTGCAAGTTGACGAAGCTTTGTCCAGCTTTGGGTTACACCTTCCGATTAGCAGCTCAGAATGACATCGGTACTAGGTAAGTTATCTCAGGATATACACAGAAAGGGGTAGCTGAAGGCTTTAACTTGCAATATGACAGTGTAAAGAGGGACTTCTGATTTATTTTATTTTATTCCCTCTTTATGGTTTTGGGTTACATTTCTGTTGTTTGATCTATTATTAATGCTTTAATGTATGTCACACCTTCTCCGGTGGTATCATTCACCCCCAGGGAATTGCCATGTACCTTCAGAGTGATGAGGCTGGTCAAAGCAGATAGACTCCTTTTGAGGTGTTAAATGGTGTTTTGTGGTCTATTTCTTACACAAAAAGAATACATCTTTTATGTGAAATTCCCACTAGGGACCTCTGCAAACCAAGAAAAACAAGCAAGAGGAAGTTGAGTTACAGATTTTGAAAGGAATTTTGATGTATTTATTTTTCTATTTTAAAGCAAAGCCCTTCTGTCTTTTTTCAGCAGTACAGTCCTTTCCTTCTTCAGGAGGACTGGCAGGGCTGGCTGACAGGGTGGGAAAGAAGGGGGCAAGATCCAGGACCAAGAGGGGACGGGCACACTCAAGGGCCCTGTGAGATGAGTTTCAGAGTCTGCTTTTTTGCCTGTGCACGGATATGTTTAAGTCAAGATGATGAGAAATCAGGCTTATTCCAATTGTCAAGGACCTCCTGGGGAGCACTGAGATAAAACACTGCCCAGCAAGGACCACAGTATGCCCAAGACATGTCCCAGTGAGAGGCTGCACGCCTCTGGAGGAGAGTAGGTGAGGAAGAGTTCAGCTGTGAAGCAGCTAAACATCCAGGGCTTTTGTATACTCGTTTATTGTCCTTCTTAGCTAAACAGGATCTAGTAATTATTAGTAGAAGGAAAGAAAAAGAAAAACAACTAGTCCATAATGATGTGCTTTGCTGAGGGAGATTGCTGTATCATTCTGTCTTCTGAGACACAAAATTCCTAGCGATATATAACTTAAAAGTTAATCGGTGTCCCTCTGCAATGTTCCTTTTGCCACTTTCTTTCAAGATCACCTCCCTCCCTGCTTGAATAGTCCATGAACTGTGGAGGGACTTGAGCTGGAGCTACCAAGTGTAAATGGAAGGGCACTGCCAGATGGTGGTGTCTCTGCAAAGTTCCCAGCTTTGGAATCTCTTCTCTTTGCCAGATTCTAGATTTTTTAAAAATATTTTTGGGCATGCTGCACAACTTCTCCCCTCCCCCCCTTTTTTTGTTATATTCTCTCTTTTTTTTTTCTCAGGCTGTTGAAGAGGGAGTGGACTAAGAAGTATATTCATGGTCAGCTGCTGTGTGTTAATCTACAAGATAAGCACCAACAGCACATGGCTTGTTTTTTATAGACAGCACTCAAAATGATGACATGCTAATGTCATCTAACACTTCATATTTTAAGGTGGTGCTGGTTGCTTGTAATGCTTGTGGATTTATCATTTAAGATTATTTTTTTCTCGTTTGGGTGCTGGTTACAGGTGTTTTGCCTTTATTTCAGCACTCATACAGTTTTTGAGAAGGAAGACCCACAAAAAGGAGATATTTTTTTGTGTGCATTAAATTCATGCGATGGTTTTGTTAAGAAACAAAATACCTTTGTGCTTTGGACACAAATCTGAAAATTGCAAGAACAATGCACTCAATTGAGAGTTCTGATGATGTGCTCCTGAAAATTCACCAAAATCTGGCTGTTTTAAATTTTGTTCTCAAATTTCCATTGTACATTGTATAGTCTGCCTGGGGTCTTAGGAGAACTCTTCCCACACTACTTCAACACAACTGCCTGTTGTGTTTCAAGGCACTGTGTGCCTGGATTTAGACAAGATGAGAGTGTGTATCTCTCCTGCTGCAGATGTTCTCCTTCTTTGCAACCTGAGCTGTGTGAAAGAACGACTTTATTGCTCAGCTTTGAATACAAAGAAATTTGGGCAGGGAAGCCCAAGAGCTGGCCTGGAGAGCTGGAAGGTATCTGTGCCTGCACCAAACAGCTCCTACGTGATGCTGAGCATGTGTGGCCATGGCTGGATAGATTTTCCCTGCTTTCTTTGGAGGTGGATGTCTGAAGCACTGGGACTAGATTTGCTGAAGCAGTTGGCTTTCAGGGCTGTAGCTTGAATAGAAATTGTATTCTGAGTGTATAAGAGGTAGAAACTACATATAAAACTCAACATCTAAAAGTTGAGAAGTTGGACATTATTTGCTACATTTCATTTTCCTTTCGTTAAATTAGATTTTGCTCTACTTCACAGTTAATAGTAATTTAATATTTCTGAGGCAATCTGTTACTTTCCCAATATTATTGCAATGAAATCCATAAAAATGACTGTGAGGGCATTTATAATCCTGCATTTATTTCTATTTTCAGTTCGGACATTTCCTTAACTTTGTGTGCTCATTTTCCCACTTGGGCATATCAACATTGTCTAGATTTTTTTGAAAATACAAATATGTATATATATGTACATATATAGATAGATATGAAAACACTGTGTTGTTCTTTTAAAATATTCCTCTCTCCTTCTCTGTTCTTGTGCAGTGGGTACAGCCAGGAGGTGGTATGCTATACTGCAGGTAACATTCCTCAGACTCCTTCTGCACCAAGGCTTGTTCGAGCTGGTGTTACGTGGGTTGCATTGCAATGGAATAAAGTAGAAGGATGTACACCAGAGGAAGTGATTTCCTACACCTTGGAAATTCAAGAAGAAGATAATGTAAGTGCTGTGTTACTACGAAGTGTACTGAGTGGCTCAAATTGAGTTTCCAATTATTAGTCCAAGTTTATTGAAAATATTGTGGATTGCTGTTTTGGAGGGCCAGTTAATATTTTTGTAAAGGTTATATGAGGACTCTTAAAACTTTATGTAACAGAAAAAACATTTTAATAGGATGCCTTTTAGGAGTACTCAGTACTTGGCAGGGCAGAGATGTGTGATTTGTTCAGCTTCACAGTAGAATTTTGAATCCTTAGCTTAAGAAGTAGCTAAAATTCTTAGCTGAAAATGCATGCTGTCATCCATGATCCATTTACAAAGCTTCACAGGAGTCCATAACCTATAGGGCAGTTTGTCCTCCACGTTCTGAGTGGTACGCTTGCTTTCAGTAATCATCTGTCACTTTTATTCCTCTTAAAACATGTTAAACTGTTGTTACTGCTTTTAAGCTTATTTTACAGCAACATTATATTATTAAGGTTGGTTGCACCATCCTTCTAGAGGGAATGTTATTGTGACCTAGTAGCTTAAAAAAAAAGGCAAGCAAACCAAAAACAAACACAAAATTCACTCAACTATGAAGCCCCTTTGATCCAGTATATCCTAGCTGCACACTAATAGAGAGAGCATTTATTGGAATTTCTTTTTCTCTCTAGGATAGCGTGTTTCACCCAAAGTACACTGGAGAGGAGCAAGCCTGTACTGTGAAGAATCTCAGAAGAAGCACACAGTATAAATTCAGGGTAAAATCTTCTTTCTTTTATCACTGCATAGTATCTTCTGTGTTGGATGTGTGTTTTTTTTTCAGGCTCTGTAGGGAACCTTTATTACTGCCTGCAAAACTGAGCCATCGAATACAAATTTGCCCTGCGAGACGAGGCATTATTTTATATGAACTCCTGACGGATGAACCCGGTCAATCCATGAGCTGCTGCAGGTGTGGGGCCAGAAGCCGAGTTCTGCTTCACAAGACGGGGTTCGGCCATGCTGCCCCGAGCACTGCCTGTATTTCAGGGCCTGCATGCAGCAAGCTGTCTCCTCCACATTGTGCGCTCCTTTGCGGGCTGGAGGACCTTGTGAAGTTGCGTGAACTATCTCAGGAATTGGAAAGCTGGTGCAGCATTGTGAAGAGATGCCTTTTAGTTCAGTGTTGTGGAAGTTCTGGTGGTTGTCTGAGGGAATAGGATGGTTAAGTGCTTTTCTGCAGTGCTTCTTTCAAATTAAAAATGAATTTTTCACAGCTGGGTTGAACTGAGCTTCTTCCTCGTGTCACCAGCCAAGAGCAAAACTGTAATGTGACAGTAGTGAGACCTTCCCTTGTTGCACACAGACCATCATTAGTGAGCTGTGGAACTTGAGAAAAGATCCCCAGAACTGTAAAAACCAAAACCCAAACAGTAGCATCAGCAGTATTTTAAAACTAGCGTAGGGTCTAGGCTTGTCTTTCAGCCTGGGCAAAATAGTTGGTTGGCTAGTATGGAGCTTTGGGTAATAGCGACAAAGCTCTTGTGGGGGATTTAATTTATGCAAATGAGTGTCCACGTTAGGGAAGAGACATCCTGCTAACAACTTTGATCAAAATGAAGGTTGGTTCGTTACAGTGACAATGGAAGTGTAATACACCTTTGTAAAGGGATTTGTGCAGTAGCACGTGAGGGTTTTGTACAGGGGACAAGTGACACGAAGCATGTGAAAAGATGCAGAAATTTCATTCTCCCAAGTGTTCGAATCGTCATCTTCACCAACTGGGAATCGCCAATGACTGTTTCTAGTGAAGTTCCATGAAAAACAGTACTGGTGTATACTGTGTTGTGATATTATCAGTGACCTGGAAGCAAAGTGCTGTTTTTATTTCTACTAAGAAGATGAGAGACTCTAGTTTGGGGAAGCAGGGGCTCTGAAAAAGCATTGCAAATTCCAGCTGAAGACTCAGGTTAATATGAATTTTCACCTCCCACTGGGCCAGTGCAGACTTTAGCTATATGAATACAGGAAATTATAAGTTAAAAATAAGTTTATTACATTTATATTTCAAACTGTTCCTCTGGAGCTGTTACTGAGGTATTTATCTAACTTACATATCTGGTATTCATGGTAGCATGTCCTAAATTGGAGAACAGTCAGAGAAGAGCCAAGAGATGATTAAATAATTAGAAAACAAGGCAATAAAAAAAAAAAAAGTAAAGATGCCAGGAAGAGTAGGGTAGTATGGTATGGTATGTAAGGATGTCCACAGTGGATGAAACTTTCATAACCAGCCTTTCAGTTTAGCAGACCAAAAGTGTGAGACTTCAATAAGCAGAAAATTAGGAGCCAGGCAAATTCAGTGAGAAACACAGTGTTGGTGATAATTTTGAATTCTTGTCTGCTGACAGTTTTTCTTACTCGGATCATATAAAGATGTAAAGCCATACCTTTTAGAAAAATAAGAAATAGGCATAAGAAAAACTTACACAGGAGTTGATACTGGCTTTGGGTTCTTTAAAGCAAGCATATGGGCTGGGAACTTCAATTAATTTTTTGGCTTTAAAAACTACAAATTGTTTTCCTCAGAAGCCTCTGTTAGAAGAGGGGATAGAAATGACCATCCTGAGAATAGCAGAGCTTCCCAAGTGGAAAAGTTCCTGCTAGCTTATATTTACTCTTAGCAATTACAATAAATATTTTATTACTCACTTCCTTGGCAGCAGACTCATGTCCCAGAGACTATTGTGAGCTAATATAGCTCTCACCAGCCGCAAAGCGTTAGACCATTTGGGGTTTCTTCCTGATCTGCTCTGTCTCACAGCCAGGTCCTCGTGTCTTCTCGTAGCTAAGCAGCATTCTCACTGAAGTCAGCAGAAGGTATTCTTGAGTAGAGACAAAAGGTTTGGCTGAGCAAGTTTACTTTGTGCACATCCTGACAGTTTTGGTGGCTACCGATCATGCCTTGCTTGTTTGCCTGTCATACTACTTGGGGTTTTCATTATGCGATTACTGATAGCCTGAAGGAATTTGTTTTAAATAGCAGTTTATACCTCCAAAACAAAAATATCACAGTTGTTGTTATCTTCATCTTCAGTGAGTAAATAACTGAGTTGCCATGTGATTCTTTGTTGTTGTTGAGAGAAAAACAGTAATGCTGTTATCTTAAACTTACGTGGTGGTGGAGGGGGTGGAAAAATCAATGTGGTTTCTAAAGAAACAACATTGACAATCAGATAGCTGTTATTAAAATCCCACATGCTATTTTGGGAAGTGACATGCTTTCTAAGTTAATGATATTTGTGTAGTTACTAAAGGAAGTATTGTACAAAACTGTCAGAAAAACTGTCACAGGAAGCAACGTTAAATTTATTGTATTTTTTTGTTTCAGCTGTTTGCTTCCAATGTGGAAGGAAAGAGTTCTCCAAGTGAAGTTTTGGTCTGTACAACAAGCCCAGACAGGCCAGGACCTCCAACCAGACCGATCATTAATGGGCCAATAACATCTCACGGCTTCAGTGTTAAGTGGGGTAAGCAGGTTCAGTTTGTCATAAGGAGAGCTTTGGAGGGTCATAGTGTTGAATAATGAATTCAAATAAAATTCTGTAAATGCATCTTAGAACTTAGATATTTCATGCTGTTTGTAAGTCCACAAAGTTGATATATATATATATAAATCTGGAAGGCTGGACAGCTCAATTGTTTGAATATTTGAAGGATGTTTAAAACCACTTAAGTTTTAAGAATCGGTTTTTTTTGTTTGTTTTTAATTAATTAACTTGGAGTTTTAATCAACTGTGCATTCAGGCTTTTTGTCTTCCATTTAATGTCCCATTGCAGATGGATGCTGCTTATCATTCCAGCTGCTTCCTTTATCAATGGGACATTGATAAATCTCCACACCACATCTTCTTCAGTGTTTTTTCCATGCTTGTTATTTGTAGCATCTCTGAAATGTTAGCCAGCCACCTTATTCTGACGCATTCTGAGAACTAACTTCTGCTACCCACTTCTGCTATAAATTCATCGGTGTAGTTAGTGTGGGGGAGTTAGTTTGTGGAGGAGAAAGAGCAGATTCAAAAACAGTTTCTGTATTCTTTTTTGTTCTATTCCACTCCTAATCTTGGTTCACTAACTATTTGCCTTGGTTGTTTTTTGTGGTTTTGTGTTTTGTTTATTATTTTTTTTCAGATCCTCCACAAGATAATGGTGGTTCAGAAATCCTAAAGTATCTATTGGAGATTTCTCAAGGAAGTCCGGAAGGTAAACTTGAAACAAGTTTTCTGCATTTTAATCCATACTGGCTACTCTAAAGTACTGGCCCTTTAGCCTATTAGTATGCTGATACTGAAGATACGATTGAAACAGACTTACAAACTTGCAGCCTTAAAACTTGCAGGATTTCTGGGAGAGTTCTGGTTGTTGTTTTGTTTTTTTTATATTATTATTATCATTATTATTATTATTATTTATTTATTTATTAAAAACAAATATACTTGTTCTCCATGACAGGTGGAATTTTAGGTTAGAGGGCTGAACTTATTATTCTATTTTGTATTTTAATATATTTTTGAAATATCTGTATTTGTATGTATATGTATTTCTATGCACATATTTCTGTGTACGTGTCTGTGTCTGTCTTGAAGCAGGAATAATATTCATAATTACATTTAAACTAATGACTTTCCTGAAACAATTTATGAAAGACAACATTAAGGATTTCCTTTTCTCCTAAACAGTAGTAAACTTGTTGCATTGTACTTTTATAAACTTGGATATATCTCATTTTCTAGCAAATCAGTGGGAAGTGGCGTATAGTGGATCAGCAACAGAATATACCTGTACTCACTTGAAACCAGGCACTTTGTATAAACTCCGGGCATGCTGTATCAGCACTGGCGGACACAGTCAGGTAAGTATTATTTAACAGTAGGGGCTATTGGTTTTATATTTTTCAGAGATTTATCTACTATATATGGTAAATAATTTATTTTTCTTAAAAACGAGTGAATTTATTTCCTGTAGCACAATAAAGCTGCACTGATTGCTGTTAATCTTCTGTTGCAAGGTGATGAATTTTTCAAGACTTTCTATGTGCATCTGATGATTTTTTAGTCAAATTGCAATTCAGTGTAGCTTGCTTTCCTCAGAACCAGTCTGGAAATGTTTATACTTAAGCTGGAAAAGATGATAATGTTTTTTGTGATCTGACCACTTGCTTGTGAAGGGCTACAGACTCTGATCTGTGTGAGTCTCTACTGACCAACACTGGTGGCTGGAGTTGTAGTAGGGGTAATAATAACCTTTCATGTGGCTGAATCGTTCTTTATGTTTTGAGGTTCCATTTTCCAGCCACTGATTCCTGCCATTCCCTTCTTTGATTTAAAGTCTTTTTATTGCCTACACTTCTGTTCCTAGTGCTGTGATTTATTTTTTTTATGATTGAGTACATTAGCGCTCAATACTGTTTTAGAAAAAAGGGAAAATTAGAATAAAGAGCCCAAAAAAATTAGCCCACAAAATTTCTGTGCTACAATGCTAATGAGAGAAATCTATTAATTGCATTTGCAAGAAACACGCTTGATAGAATCTCCTATCTTTTACTGTTTATGTAAACAACTAATAAATGGCTGTTGTAGAACATAGTTCTTTTATCACTTTCTAATGGTGGCTGATTTCTTAGGCACTAATTGTACCACAGAGCTAACTTCAGCTCCTCTCCTCTTCCAGTGTTCTGAAAGTTTACCTGTCCGTACGCTAAGTGTTGCACCAGGCCACTGCCGGCCACCAAGAGTTTTAGGGAAGCCGAAGCACAAAGAAGTTCAGCTACAATGGGGTAAGCCACTGCAGCTTGTCACTGTTAAATAGCTTGGAGAATTTGGGGTGACATTTAAATCCTGTTTCAAACAAACACAGCTCATTGGATACCAGTAATTTTGTAAAGAACTGGGGTCGTGGGCATGACCCTAAACGGTCAAAAATACACTGTTTTTCAGAATACAAGATACACGCCAGCATGCAACAGATTTTTTCTTTGCTTTGGTAATCTTGCAGCATCCAAGATTCTTTGTGGAGTCAATTGTTAAGCTAAGTTCTAGAGCAGCACCATTTCTAACTGTCAAGTACATCTCAATTCAGTATAAAAAATGACTTCTGCAAGCCAGAGACCATGTTGTTTCCTAGAAAAAACACCTTCTGGTGGCACCACTTTTCAGAGCCACAGGCAGGTTGATTTGGCAGTACTGACTTGTGATATAATGTGGAAATATTACCAAATATGCTGTTTTCATGGTGGAAAAGGTGCCTGTAACAAACCAAATACAGGCACAGAAAACAAACTGAGTTTTGCAAAAAGCTGTTATTCCAAGTGAAACTCAGGGTTTAGATCATTGTACTGAGATTTAGAATCTCATAAAATAGCAGTGTGACTAACAACATTTGAGAATGGCAGTTGTTTGTGTTTTTATTAGGTGTTAGTGGGGCTTTGCCAGAAATCGGATGTGTAAGCAGTAGTTTTGGAGTGTACATGATCTTCACTAGCTTGTGTCCAACAATAGCCAGCAGCCAAGATTAGGTCAGACAGACACCATGTGCCTCATAATTCCTCTCTGACCCACAAGGAATGTACTCAGTGCTAGCCTACCACCATTCTTTCTGAAGTTTTCTGTACCTTTTCCCTCTTCTGCCATATCAAAGTTTTTTTGTGTGGTTTTTTTTTTTTTTTTTTTTTTTTTCCTTCACACAACCCCACCTTTGATATGGGGAAAAAAACAATTCTTCAGAAGAGGATGGTAGCAACTTTTTTTTGCTTAAAAAATAGCTGGGCACCTTCTAGTACCAAACACAGTCTCCCAGGTTTAAAGGTCATTGCCTTGGGAGGAGCTGCTGATGTTGCATGTGATGATCTGACCTGGTGTAAGAGTAGTTTTATTCATTTGCTTTCAAAATGTTGATTATATACCTGGTGAAGATAATGCAGGTAAGGCATCTATCAAAGAGGAAAATCATTGCCGATAGTACGTGCGTGTAGATAGTGTATGTTTGTATATATGTGTTGTGAACTAAAAAATTAATCTTCCTGGAATGTGCCCATATGTTGTTAGTGAATTGTGTGGTTTCTTTCTAGATGTCCCTCCATCAGAAAGCGACTGTCCCATCTCAGAGTACAGTGTAGAAATGACAGAACCAGAAGAAGTTGTCTCTGAAGTGTACCATGGTCCTGATCTGGAGTGCACAGTCAGCAACCTTCTTCCCGGCGCAACGTATCGGTTCAGAGTGAGAGCTTTGAACGATGGCGGGGTATGTGATTTGGCTTTTCCTTGTTAGAGGTAGTAAATTGCCTGAGATGTGTGATTCTGGACAGTGATTGCGTTAGAGCTGATGATCAGAAAGGTGAAAATGAAGATAGGTAAGAGAAAAAGTAAGAAATGCTTAAAAGAACTTTTGAAGAAGAGCTGTGGTTTTGGATCTGGTACTCTTTTAAAATAAGATTTCAGGTACTAACATGACTTGACTGGCCAAAGTCAGCTGGACCAAAACATGCAGCAGTCATATCTGCTTACAAGAAGGAATCTCTTTACTTCCACTGCATCCCTTCTTTTTTTCGAATCTTAACTGTGTAGTAACTGTGCTCAAAGATGCAAAGTATTTCTAGCTCCTCTCTTGGTTAAATGGAGGGGCTGGGTTTGGCTTGTTGTTGTTGTTTTGTTTTGTTTTGTCTTGTTTTTTAACCAGATGTGAAAGAGGGGTGAGGGAGTGTTCTTTACCAAATGCAAACACCTGTCTCCATCCTGTTAAGTAAAGAAAACAACAGGAGTCAATACATGAGGTTTTTTTGAAGTATATATCCTGTGTAATTCAAACAAAACAATTAGCATTAGCCTTCCTTGCTAGCAGAGATGCCTGTTGAGAGGTTTTCTGGAACAGTTTTGGTGTTGTTCAATCTTTGTAATGGCTCACTTTTCCATACTTAGAGTATTCCATTCTAAAATAAGCAAATATCAGTGTTCCCTCTAATTGCTTATAGTTACATTCCTTTGTTCCAGAGAATGGTTTCTAATTAGCTTGGGGATGCACTGAACAAAATTCATTATTCCACTCACACAGCCTCAGGCTGCTTCCACCTTCTCTCTCTCCTGTCCTTGCCCTGCTGGTTGAAGCCAGTTTTCCAGACGGTTGAAATCTGTCTTTCCGTTTCTTTTGCTAATTTTTACCAACGGCTCAAAAGGTCTGAACAGCTGGCCGAGCTGCACGTGGAGGCCTCTGACCGCTGGGCACGGTGGCACATGGTGTACGTACCTCGTACCACTGCTCATCAAGTGCTGCTGGTAGACACCCAGACCACAGCTCCAGCATATGCCATCTTTTTGCAGTTAACTTGTGGCAGACATTTCATACAGAAGTTGGGTTTGGACTCCAGCACATGCTTTGCTGTTGCTGAGCTCCTTAAAGCCATGAGGGGAAGCCAGTTATGCCAGGCTATGGCACAGCCACGGGAACGCGTTACTTTGAGCTAAGGTGGAGGGAAACAAACTGTTCTTCAGTTTTCTATTGCTGAGCGCACATTGCTGCTCTCTGATAAATTAGAAGTGGCTTACACTTTTGCAAGCACTCACCGCAGCACAGGAGGATGGCCTGGAGCAGCTGAGGTGCAGTTTGCTCCTACCCAAGCTCTCCTCACATTTTAACCTTGCAGTACTTTTCGTAGTCTAATGCTCTGATATTTGGCACTGCGTGTTGGAAGCCCAGTTCATCTTTGAGACAGTTTATTGCATTTTAAAAGTTTCTGTGTGCTGTTCCTGAAAAGCACTTGAAAAAAAAAAAGAAAAGCCTTTGAGGAACATGAGATGTGTGTGTTTATTTATTAACGTATAGACGTCTTGTTTCCCTCTAGTACGGGCTGTATTCGGAAGCTACAGAAATCACCACGGCAGCAGGACCACCCGGACAGTGCAGAGCACCTTCTCTGTCCTTTCTGTCTGACACACGTGTACTTGTAAGCTGGGAGGTAGGTCAGGTGCCCTCGTTTAACTTCTCTTTTACTTACCCAAACTAATGTGATCATTGTGCACTTGAAAGCCGGCTCAAGAGCTCTTAACTGGTTTAGAACAATTTTTTGTGAGAAAAGTGTATATAGAAACTCCTCTATTGTAGGAAGTTGTCATGTCTACTTTTCTTTTCAAAGAATTGCATAAAGTTGATTGTGAGTCATCTGGACCAGCATTCAGACACAAGAACTCCTACACTGGTGGCTGATGATAGAGTTGGTCTGTTTAAAGTGCACTCCGCAGGCTTTTAGCATGTCAGAGTGTCCTGTGGTAGAATTGTGAAGGCAAATATTTGATTTTGGCTAAAGCTGAAGTCTCCAATATGAAATTAACTCTTCAAAAATGCTTACGATTCAGCTTTTCTCAAAAATTGTTTGTCTCTTCCCCAAATATTTACTTTTATTTTAGTTTGTATAAGTTCTTTCTGCATTCTTCACAACCTTAGACTTTGGATTCTTTGATTAAGTTCTAGCTTAAACGCTGAAATGTGGGTCAGTGTCATTAAAAAAAAGAAAGTTATATAATTAAGGCAGAAAGGAAAGGATATTGTCATAAATAAAGCTGTGATACAGAACAATGAGGCTATAATTCTGCCCTAGACTTTCTCTGAAATCCTAGCAACTATTCCACGCTGCGTCTTGCAGTTTCCCTCCACTAAAGGATGCCTTTTTGGAGAAATGTTACTGATGTTCATGAGATGTTCTAAGAAAGTGATTGTGCTAACAATGTATCTAAATACAAACACAGTCCATGTTCAATTTAATAATGAAACAGGTGCATTTGATACAGTTTTGGGGTGTTTTGTTGATATTTCTTGCAACATTTTGTGATTTTGAGGTAAAGTTGCACTGAGCTTTTAGATGTTACCTTTTAAATGAGTGTATGAGTTTGCTCTCCTCAACCATGAGTGAATGCTGCCTTGTTTCTTGCAGGTTCTGTATTTAGATGCAGGATATATTTGTCCATTCTAACAGAAAATGAAGCATTAGGAGTAATACAGCTTGCAGATGGTGACATTTTTTTAAGTCTATCTTTTTTAGCTGATAACACAAAGGAAAAATAGCAGAGGACTGGAGTTTTTGGTTAGCCTGCAGAGTATTCTGTGGTGTCTACCATGACTTTTTTACACATTGTTTTAAAACTATGGCTTTTAGGGTAATTTTCAGTTAAGCTGATCATAATTTTGTTCCAGAAGGTTGCAAGTGTTGAGACGCTCTTTTTTAGTTACCTCTCATGTTTCCCATGCTTAGCAGTTCCCAATGTTCCTACTAAAGTAGCTGGAAGCTCAGCCACAAAGCTGGTGAACCCAGTGTGTATGTTCAGGGTGATCACTGTGCCACGCAGGGATACTCCGTTCCTTTTATTGGTAGTCAGACCTACTACAGTGGAAATTCCACGTGGTGTTTTGCTCAGCCCACCACTTGTCTTTGTTTTCCCAGTAACAGCTATATTGACAAATTGCAGTTGCTAAACTGGATGACTGTTTGACTTTCTCACAGTTTCTAGGGTTGTTGGTTTTTTTTTTTTTTTTTTTTTCCAAACAGGTTTGCCTTTGTAGTTTTATCACTTTTCTAGTTCCCCATTCAGAGAACTAAAAGGAGAGCTTGTTGCATGCCGTAATCTGAAAGTCTGTCGTATTCTGGGCCGCGCTTCCCTACATAAAGCACAGATTCCTCAGAGCACTTCAGTTGACACAGCACAGCACTAGGCAGTTCTTGTAAAAAATAAAATAAAATTTTGGTTCAGGAGCCACAGCGTTATGCCTGCCCTGGCTCATCTTCAGCAAATTCCAGTTCAAAATACAAGGACAAATTCAGGGTTCCCACAGACTTCAGAATAATAAAGGTATTGCTGAGTGCACGTGGGTCCAGTAGGAGTCTTCGTGTGGACATTAATGTACGCAGGTCCACCCTCCCCTATCCCATACTTTGGCCCTTAGCTCGATAGCTGACTTTCGCTGAAAACCTCAGACAAGCTACTGAGTCGCTGAAGTTGATCTTTTCTCCATAACATGAGCAGCTACGTCAGGCTTGAAGGCTAGCTCTGCCAGAGATGTCTTGATCACTTAACCGCATTGATGCTTTTTGTGTTCTCCACAGTCATGCTTCTGCCAAGCTAGTGGGGAGAGAATTTATTACTCAGTGTTGTGGTGAAAAATGAAGTAGCTGCATACACATTCTTGTTTCTGTGACTTTCAGATAAATTTTGGGCAGAATTGGCCTGTTTCACTAACCTATTATGGAACGCTAATTCAGGGCATTTCAATTTGCAGAAGTAATGGTGTATTAATTTCAAAATAAGAGATTTTTTTCATGTTCTTAATTCCTAACCCAGTGAACCACAAGGATCTGAAGTACTCATTTTGTAATTGACATAAATATTTGTGTTGCAGAGTCCTGAATGTTCTGGTGCCGACATCTCTGAATACAGATTAGAGTGGGGAGAAGATGAGGAATCTCTACAGCTTGCATATAGTGGCACAGATACATGTTTTGAAATAAGTGAGCTGTCAGCGGCAGCACAATACTGCTGTAGGCTACAGGTATGGAAGTTTGTGTGTGTGTTGCAATTTAAGATGTAAAACATAGCTGCCTTCAGCTACGTGTGGCTTTTTTTTTAATATCATTAGCCACTATGAAGTTATGTGCACTGTAAGTCAGCAGCAATGTTAATTTATTTTAAATAATGTGAACTGTTACGTGGTTTAGTTTCAGCACTATTCAAAGTGATAAACAAGGGAGCTGATACAACGTTAGCTCATGAAAATTGCTCTCTTGTCTCATGTACTTTGTTTTCAGTGAATAATACTTTTAACAGCCACCTTGCCCTAAAAGAAAACAGTGATATTTTAGGCAATTTAAAATAAAATAAAATTCTTGGTAATGATAGGTAAACAACATTTACCTCCCAACTGGTTGTTGAAGATTCCCCTAGCTTAAATAATAAACTCCAACATCTGTTCATGTATCAAATAAAGCAGCTGAGTAGATTCCTATGTAGAAGGTTGTAGCTGCCAGAAGACGAGTCTTCATCTTGTTTTCTCTTACCATTTTTCTCATAGATCTGCAAGACTCAATATCGCATAGAGTCTCTGTATGATCTCTATTTCTTTGATCTTTTTGTCTCATTTCAGTAAAAAGTAAACGTTAAAGTACAATATATAGGTATATATAAAAATACAGTGCTCCTTTCTCCTTTATGTCCACTGAAAAAACAAACGGAAAGTAAAGTAAGTGGGAGTAAAGTAAAAATACTTTTGCACAAGATACTGTTCCAGAAGATTTATTTGTATGTTAAGGCAGAATACCACCAATAAATCCAATAAAAAGCTAACCTACCCACCCAGCTGGCAGCATGTGGACCACCCAAGGTCATTTCTTTGATCAAGGACAACATGCTTCTGTCAGGAGTTTCCTTATTATTTTTTTTTAACAGGATGTTGAATTTTTCATACAAAGTAGCTTTCGAGCAGTTGGCCAACAGCCAAGGAGCAAGGGCCTCACACCTCTAAGTACACTCAACTGTGTTTTGTGACTTTTTGGGAACTGGCCCTATACCTTGCCCTGGCAGCACTGGGGAAACTAATTGAAAGAACGTGGATGGGTGGCTTTGGAAGTCTGAGCCAGAAAGTGCATCTGTTTGCACAAGAGGGAAGGCATTCAGAACCCGCTGGGCAGGGAGGAGAGCATGAGACCACTTCTGCGGTGAATGGTGGGGAACTCCAGGAGATTTTGATGTTAAAAATGGAAACAGCCAGCTCTATAGGATCTTTGATTTTGAGTGGGCATTCGTTTTAAATTACCTGCCACAAAAATGTTGTACGCATCTACCTAGGTTTTAACATGGCCAATGTAATTTAACCCATTGACTGAAGTGAAATGCACGACAGCACTAAGGCATGGTGCTGAAATCCATCAGTTGGCCGTGCTTTCCTTTTTAGAGGGCTTCGTCCTGTAGATACAATCTGTGTTATATGGATACGCATATCTCAGAAACCACAATATAAGCTACACATTTAAGCAATTATAAGAACAAAAAAAATGTGTTACTGACAAAGAAGGAGAGCTAAATAGTGTCAGAAATTGGTCTTTTTTTAATAGTTAGAATAATAGTTAATTTCATCGCTGTTAGCAGCTTTAACAGAAAATATTTCTTCTACTTTTTTAAAAATAAATATTTCCCAAACAATTTTTACTCTGCTTTCTAATAAACATCCAGCACTGCTATCTCAACCTACAGTAACCCAATAAAGGAGGAAATGGAGGAATCAGGCATGTTTATCTGCAGGGCAGACAATTTATCCTTACTGTTGCTCAACTTTTTTTTCCTGTGGTGAATATTCCTGAAAACAACTGTGGCTTCTGCAGAGGGAAATATTGTGTCAGTTAGGCAGGGGGAATATCTAGGAAGCAAAGAAGAATGAAATTCCCATCAGTTATGATGATGACGTTGTCCAATGAAACAGTTAAAAGCACCACTAAAAAGAAATTGCTGGGAGCAAGATACAGATTGCCAAACACTGGTTTAGAGGCAAGACAAATAATATCATTGGCAGACCACAAAACAAGGCTCATATTTAACAGCTCTAGAGAGCTTCACTAAATAGAAGATGTCCCTGGAGCAGGATTTGTTTTGAAGGGCTTTTTAAAGGCTGACAAATCTAACTTTATTATGTCTTTCTTCAGTCGAACAAAATGCTTCCTGGAAAAACAGAATATGGCTTTGTATTTGTACTATGCATAGCAGAATAATATTATTCACTACAGCTAAGCACAGGCAAGGAATCCAACAGCTGCTTGACTTGTCCTTTCCTTGCTGTCATAGTCCTCCTGGCAAGATTGTAATCCCAGGTGTTCCAGGTTAATTGTAACCTGAGGGAGAAGCTGGGCTCACTTTCCCAAGCGCAGAGGATGGTGGTGGATGTTACTGAAATGTCGAAAGCTGCTTTTGAAGGCCTGTACCTTCTCCACTTCTGTAGCCCAGACATCCTGTCGTGGGCTCTGTGTGTACCCTGTGGGCTAGCAGCTTGCTGGGCAGTATCAGCAGGAACAAGCCAAGCAGCAGATCAGTGAGAGTGGTGTTGCTCTTTACTTGCCATTCGTTAGCATCTGGAGCCTGTCTCCGGTTTTGCTCCAGGCAGAGATTGAAACAGAGCTGTTGAGGCAGGATATAAAGAAGAAAAAGTTATCACTGAGGGCAGTTAAGGATGTTAAGGTGTTACAGAGGGTCTCCTTGGAGTCTTTATCCTTGGAATTTTTCAAGTCCCAACAGGACAAAAGCCTGAGCAACCTGATCTGTATTCAGCTTTGATCCTGCTTTGAGCTGAAGTAGGTATGTCACAGGGTCCCCTCCAGCCTGAATAGTTCTTTGATTCTGTGCACAGGAGCTTGGAACAGTACTGAGAAGGTAACACTGCAGCACATGCAGCATTTGACACTGGCTGAGAACCACTTGATCAGAAGAGAAGCATGTCTGTGCAGTTGGGCAGTGTTGAGCTTTCAAAAACTTCAGCCTCTAATTAGTGAGCAGACCTGGGCTGGATTTTGAACCTTGGTTTCCACTGGGATCCTGGATTTTTGAATCAAGATGAGAAGCTTGCTAACTGTTTTTATAAGAAAACAAATTGATAATTTGGTCTTCTCTCTTGTAGAAAATATTGAGCTATGTGCTTTGGCAGTAATCTGTGACCTCTGGGAAAATCTGAGTCATAGACTTAATGCCATGCTGAGTTTGTATATTCTTATATCAGAAACTTGTAGCATCAAATCAGCTATTCATTATCTGAGTTAGGAACCTGTGTAGCGCTCAGCAGGCTGAGTGCCCCTTATGTCTAGGGATCCTTGCACGAAGTGTCTGATGTTGCACTCTGCAGACACCTGGTTGAGGTTTTTATACAGGGCCCCTTGACAATTTTGGTTGTCCACTGTGCTGGACAACATGATGTCACCTGTCACTGGCAGCACGATGACTCTGACATTTTCTCTTACTGAACAATTTTTGCTGCGGATGAAAAGATTACTATTAAGTTTGATTAAGTAGCTGTTAGGGAAAATATAAGTATTCTCCAATTTATCTGAGTGACACTCCTGAGTAACAAAGGAAGGTATTAATTAGTATAGGTAAAGGGTATGAATCATCCTTTAGAGAATGAGCCAGTGATACATATCCTCTGAGCAACCCATGCAGTTGTTCCAGGCTGCACAGTTCATGATTAAAAACTTGACAGCCATTTGAAAGAGAATGTTTACCCTATAAAAATGTTATTTTGCCACACAGGCTATTAACCAGGCAGGAGCTGGGCCCTACAGTGAGCTGGTAACCTGCCGAATCCCCGCATCTGTACCTGATGCAGTCTCCATCCTCTCTGTGCTGGAGGATGAGCACATGGATGCCTATCAGCTATCACCCTCTGTGTGCCTTGTATTGAACTGGGAAGAACCATGCAATAATGGAGCTGAGATTACTTCGTACAACATCGACCTTGGTGACATCAGCATTCCCGTAGGAAATGTAACAAGTTACGTTATTCAGGATTTGCTTCCAGAAACCTCATACCGGTGAGTACAGTTTTTTGATATGGTACAGAGCAATCAGGATGAGAGTACATGATTTATTTTGTATGAGAAATGTTTATGGCACGTAGAGGGAGTGAAAAAAAAAAAGAAAACAAAACTAGTGAGCCTAGAAATCTGCAGTAAGTCATTTATGGAATGAATTGCAGTAGTGCACGTTCAAATACTGTTTTTCCCCACCCTTCTTTTTCCTATTCCTCCTGTCCTTCTTTTTCTTCTATTTTCAAGTTGCTCTGCTATGGTAAGACTACTCTGGTAGGTAAATAAATTCCAAAAATGGGAGATAACTAAAATTAGAATGCAACTTCTCATTTTTTTCCAGATGCTTAGCAGTACTGTTACAAGAGTTTTTTATTAAATGTATTGATCCCTGCAAGGCGATAGCAATTTGTACACAGTGAACTTTTATTTATATAGCTATAGCTATTTGTTAGTACTAGTGTATGGAAATTAATTAAAAGATAATCTGAGTTTAAAACCATTTCCTCATAACAGTTCAGATTATAAATTTCTATGTGACAACACAAACATTTTATTAGTAGTTTAATGTCTTATGTGTTTTTTCCTTAATGCTAACTAAAACTAAAAGGAAAAACAAGAGGGTACTATGCAGGCAATGAACAGCAGTGTAACAGAAGATGTGACAAGGGAAATTCTATTTCAAGTACTGTTCTAATAAAAACTGAAATCTGATTGCACAGCTGTAAAATTAGATATGGCACAGAACTACTATAGCATTTTTTTTGTATTCAGGGTGAAAATCCTACAGATCTTGTAGAATTTAAATAAAAATTTCAGTTCTCAAATCTTAACCTGAACCGTAAAAAAAAAAGTGAACTTCTTGTAGCAAATACTCAAAGATGCATACTAGAAGTTATTTAAAGTAAGCAGCATACTTTCATTGCTTACAGTGCCTAGTACAGTGTGTCCTCATTGTTGCCTACAATATTTAGGTTTTAAAACCACGTAGTAAAAAACAAAAATGTAGATTGATTTTTAAAATACATTTCTCTGACAATCTGAAAAAGGTAAGGAGAAATAGGAATTTGGTAACTGAAAGCCCCTCAGTTCCAGATCACTTATAATCACAGGAATTGCAACTGCATTATTGCTGTCTGCAGTTCTTCAGTGGCTTGTAATTCTGTGACCCTTTTTGGCAAAGACAGTAGGGAAGTATATGTTTTTTTTTTTCTTGTTTTTCAACTGTGTTTATTGCCAGCGAGAAGCCTCTTGTTCCCTCCTTGTGTTGTCCCCCATTTTGTGCCAGTGAAGTATTAGTGTATCGGTCCTGACTGGGAAAACTGATCTTGGTGTAAATTGTCCTTGTTTTCTTACCTTTTAAATGGGTAGAGAGAAGGGAAGGGGTAAGGGAGGGATAGAACCACCTTTTCTAGAATACATGCTGGCCCAAGCAAGTTTAAACACAGCAGCTGGGTAAAGCTGCGCAGCAGTCTGAGCCAATTCAGGTTGCTGGTGATGTTCCCAACCTACCTCCACCTGCGTGTTCTCCCACTTCTCTCACTCCCTGCACTGGTGCTTATGTGATCTTACTTTAAGGCAGACTCAACTTATTGAAGAATAATCAAAAGTGTAATTGAACTGGTAAGGAGGTGAATGGTTTGTTTATTGACTGGCTACCCAGCTGTGGAGTTGCATCATCTTTGGGCAGTCCTGTACTACCAGGTGTCTCTTCATGTGGTCAGTCAGGAGTCAAAGCAGCTAAAGCAAAATGAGACCTTTCAGCAACACGGTCGAGACACCCAGAGCGGAGTATCTAAACCGCTCACAGAAGTCTTCATTCTTCAGTTCTTCAGTCTCTTTTCTTTAGCTGGTTCCTGGTTGAAATGATGGGCAGGACATTGCTCTGCTTTCCAGTCAGGCTCCAGTTTTGTCCCTGAAGCTCAACACAGAAGTGGTGTTGTGCTGAGATCATCCTGGGTTTCTTTTTTTTCTTTTTCTTTGCATTCTCATTTCTTGAATTTGTTTTTAAAAAACATATTTGTAGTCAGGGAGTCTGGTTGTCTCTGATCCAAATGAAAAGGCTAAAGCTAAGCCTGAGCATTAACTCTGCAACTGTTCTAAATATTGTTGTAAGGTTAAGTTTCTGCCAAAAAAAAGAAAGTGTGAAGAGCACAAACAAGTAGATGACTAATATTATATGTAAGTAACATATGAAAGTAATATGAAAGTAATAACATATGAAAGCTCTCTTTTCTTCAATAAAACAAGAGGAAGAACTTCCCAACTCCCAAATCTCATGTCTGCCAGGGAAGACAAATGAAGAAAGCTGAGTTGCACCTTATGCAGCACCATCTGTAGTTTGAAGGATTTTTGCTAATAAAAACATACATCAGAGCATTTTTGCCATTGATCAATAACAAATTCATTGCTATTTCTTCCTTAAGCCTGTATGTAACTGTCTTTATCAGGGAACACCTGTGCCCTCAGAAGAGTATCCCTGAGAACATCACCCCTTTATACATGTCCTCTCCAGTCTTCTGTGCTGTTGTAGGCCCCGAGGACCACATCAGAAGGAGAAGGTTGTTAGTTTTGATCAACTACCATGTGCATGGCTTCCTGTGAGCTGCTCCAAAGCAGAAGTACTATTAAAAAAAATGGAGTGAAACATGATGGCAAGAACATGAGAAACTGTTGTGCTTTATTAGAAAAGCAAAGGTGGAACATTTTTGAAAGGCAGGCCCGGAAAGAGTTTTTGTTAGAGACAGCAGCAGTCAGTTGCTCTTGCAGACTGGACACTGTATATTTCCTTGCAGCATGTTTTAGGCTGTTTTCTAAAAGGTGATCGGTTGGTTCTTCTTTTCACCCTCCCTGATTTAATTAGGGTATTTCAGAACATCACTGATCTCATTCTCTAAATTTGTTCACCAACAGTTTTTCTTTTCCTGTCAACTTTGTTTAACTTATCCAGCTCTTCTCTCTCTCCAGTGTTTATTCCCTGCTGCGTTTAAAAGCAGTGAATGTGTTTTCTTCCAGGCTTTGTTTTTCCTAGACTAAACAAGCCAAACACTACTGGTTTTGAGACTAGGAAGTCTCTTGCCAAAGCTTCAGCAGAATTTGAAGCAAGTTAGCAAAGGGCTTAGATGCTTTAGTTGGAATTCCTCTGTCAGTGTTTGTGTTTGTGGGAACCCTGAACTTGAAAGCAAATCTTGGTTATTTTGGATCCACCAAAGCCCAAATTGGAAAGGAGCATTGTTTAGAATAGCAGTGTGATTCTAGCAGTATGTCTACGTGTACCTGCCCCGCTGGGCTTGTTAGCTTTGGCCTGGCATTGATCTGCTGTGATACAGGGGTGGCAGCCTGTGAACGACTCAAGTGCATGGCAGAGCAAGCTCGGGGCTCTTTTGCAGCTGAGACATTTGGTGGTTTCTCTGTCTTGGTAGCAAATCCAGCCAACGTGCCCCAGGAAGGTGCATCTCAAAAAATATTCAAGGCATGAGGAACCGGGGCATGCTTCTGCCATGCAGCCAACGGCCAGGGCAGGGCTGATTTCAAGACAACTTCTCCAGTGTCAGGCACCAGCCCTGCTTTTGCAAAAAGCAGATGCCTCACAAAAGCACTCTGTAAACATCACGGGTGGTGAGCAGGCCAGCTGCAGAAATATGTCTGCGAGTTGTGCAGTCTTTCTGTTTTATTGACATAGTCACAAAGCTCTGGGAGCTCTGATTATAGTGTAATAATACTTGGACTGGTTTTCTGTGAACTGATCTAACTAGAAGCGAGTAAATAAATATTCCACAATAAACAAGTATTTGACAGTAATAGAAATATCAATTTTCTGTTACGCTGTGTTCCCAAGCTTTGCTCTACGCTTTCCATGGTTAATTGTGCTGCTATGCTGAGACGCTTCGCTGTGAAACAACTTCAGATTTTGTTAAGAATGCTTATTTTACTATGGAGTTACACAGTTTACAGAGATGTAGTAGCCTTGTTCAATTTTAATAGCAACGCTTATTTCTAATTTGGTTTAGGAATACGTATTCCAGCCATTTTTAATTTCTGAATGGCATCAAGGGAAAGGTCTTCCAGGATGAAAAGAGAAGAATGCACGTGAATGCTCACGTTAGCAATTTCGTAGTGGGTTAAAAAACAAAATCTGTGTTCAGAGTAGAAAACTGAGTCATGCCCCAGCTCCAGAATAGAGCAGTCTGAGAGGGGATCTGTGGGGCTGGCTTGTTCTGGAGGCTGTGGAAGATTGCTATTTTTTACATTCAGGCTGATGGTGCGGGTACACCAAGCTGCATCTCGTCCCTTTTGAAGTCTGAGGCATTTTAACTCCTGCAGGTTTTCACACACATGTATTGCAACTGGTGGCATTCTGCTTATGGGAACTGGTGAATCAAACTCTTCACATGTCAGACTCTGTAAGATTAATTCAGAAATGATTTTTCAGCGTGCTGGAATACTACTCAAAGGATTTTGTGACCAAACTGAAAATAGCATCCTTTTTAGTGTGTTTATTTTCCTGGGTCAAGAATCTTATAAGATATGACAATCTGTTAAAGGTCTTTTAATGGTTTCTAAATTTACTTAGTTTGATATATTTTTTTAACTGTTTAAAAGATGCAGTGGGAAAATGTGAGAATGAATATAAATATTTTGGGGCTGGGGCCTGCAGAGTTAGATACTATCCCTAAGTATGCTCTTTACATTTTCAAAAAATTTGTTTTCAAATTTTGATTGTCAGATTTTAAAACAGCCTTTCCAAGACACTATTTTGGGCACTTTAACTTAAGTTAAAGACAGAAATGTTTGCTGAAAAAGTTGAAGGAAATTGAGAAAGTGATTCTCAGAAATTCTACATGTTTATATACTAATTTCACATAAAAATAAGGATGTTAATCAGAAATTGCTTGTCCCCGTATCGTTTATAGAAGCAGTAATTGGTTTCCACTTAACTGTGGAAGTTATCAAGCCCACAAGGGTTGTGTCACCATGCAGGAGGAGCTCACGGTGACCCAGGTTGGGGCAGGGCCATGAGAAAGCACCTGAGATGGAGCAAAGATGCTGTGGTAGAAGGTGCCACCTACCATGTGCTCTCCTTCCTTCTCCAGGTGATCCCTTTTTCTCCCCTTCTTCCTTCTGTCCTTCCCTTTGGATGTTTTTGAAGCCTAATATCCATTGAAGAAATGCTGCTGTGCTTCAGAGGGAGGTGAGAGCTGGGTCTGGGCTAGATGAGAGCCTGGACTAGATCGCCATGTGCACAGAAAATCAAAACCTGGTTTTTGTGTGTCTGACAAAGATCAGGACCTAGGAACAAGAGTGGGAATTTACAAAGAATTGTATGCTGGCATAATCTACAGAAACAGGCTGGCCACATCCAGCCGTGGTAGAGGCAAATAAATGAGTTATTGCTTTCCCCATGTCATTATTCATCAGGAAATATTTTTTCTATTTTAAGGCTTAAGAATTTTCATCACTCTTACTGTACTCCTAGGTCAGAAGGGGTGGGCAGGTTGGTGCAAATGTGTGTGCATCAGAAGCACCACACAGCTGATGAAAACAACCACAAATGAGAGAAGAGGAAGAGCCAGATTTTTACCTTGTGCAAATACCTGGCACAGAGAGGACAAGTAAATGTAGCTGTGTGTTTGCGTACACATCATAAAAGCATGTGTCAGCCTGTGGTTAGGAAACGTGATGTGGTGTTTGAGAGATTCACTTCTACCGCTACGTGGTTTCAGGTGTGGTAACTGCCATTTGGAACCGAGTTGGTTATGATGTTTGAGGACAGGTGAGGTGGAGGTTTGGACTCTGGATAATACAAAATAAAAAAGCTGTGCTGTGGAGCGTGTTGCTGTAATCAGTCTACAAGGAAGTAATAGTGCTTTGTGCTGTTGATGTTTATGTGCATATGCTAACAGATGACTTGCCAGAATCCACTGAAAATGCAGGCAATTTTCACATTTTTTTACTGGAAAGACCATTAAATATTAATGTAATGATTTTTCAGTCTGAAGCAAGCCAATAACATAATATGAAATAAGATCAATGTCTATATTTACTACGCTTCCTAAGATAGCAGAGAAGCCTTTTGTTCTTTTTCCTTGAACTGCTTGCATGCAGTGCAAGAGGAGGTTCCCACTAGACCTCTCTTCCTGCCATCCGCTGGTTTGGAGGAGGATGAAATCAGTACTGTGCAGTGCCATCAGTTGGTCAGGACGCGTTTCCTGAAGCTAAAAGGGGATTAGAAGGAAAATGCAGCTCAACACTTCCCCTCCTAAGGCATCCAAGTGATGCCTTCTTCCAGCTAGATCAATAAGCAAAGGTTTAGCCACACATTTACACAGGAGTGTGTAAACACTCTACATTCTTAGTGCAAAATTATTTCAGACGCCTAATTAGTAGATAAGACTCTCTTCTTTTGCAATATGTTTATTAATCATTTAATCCTTTTTGGTTTTGAAATCGCAGAGAAGACGGGTGGTTTTTTTCCTTTAATGCTACATAACCTTTTTCAAACGGTACACCTAGAAACGTATGCTTCAAAGCCATTTTTCCTACGTTATATATATGAATTTTAATCACTTAGCTATTTATTTTCATTGAAGTATGTATGCCAGCCGTAGATACTTGTATTTATCTTCTTTCTCTGAAACAAGGAGTTGTGATGGTGTGTAAGATTCTGCTCTTCTCCTTTCTTCCTGTACCACCTTCCCCAGGGAGTTTCTGGTTCTTGGTGGCTGATAGTTTTGAGAAGAAGCAACACTTCTGGTAGAGTCTTTTCCCATGAGAAAATTCAGGGCTGCTGTGCACAGAATTTCCAAAGTAAATGGCATCTATCCAGTGATCTAAACTCGACTGTACTGTCTAAAAAATAATTAGTCTGGCTCGGCCTGTTTTCTTTTATTCTTTCTTTGATTTAACAACCTTTTGAAACCTTTCAGGCTCATCTGTGTCAACATTTCTATTTACGTGGAATCTCATATCTAAGGTCCTCAAAACTCTTTCCAGATGCATATTTCACGTTTGTTTTGATGTTGCTGTTGATGTTACCATAGTAAAAGACTACCACTCTTCACTCATTCCTATAACAGATTCTCATTGTGCAAATTATTAAGCTGAGGTACAGACAGGCAAGAGAGAGTGACAAAACAATACAAGCCAGGAGCCATTATGTTAGGAAAGAATGAATTTAGAAGACTGGCTCAATCTGAAGAATATTTCCAAATTAAAACTTGTGTGCCTAGGTTGGTGGTCTAGTTTTTTCTTCTCTAAATGTCTTCAATTTGCTCACATTGTTCAGGAGCTTTTGTGCATCTGGTCAGAGTAACTTGAGCCCAGTTCTTAATTAATATAAAACGTTGTTCACTAGATAACATTTCCACGGTTTGTGTAAGATTCTGAGAGCTGTTTCCCCGTATTTTGCAAGTTACTAAGATACCTAACTCCAGACCACCACCGTGTAGAGCGGTTGTGGATTTAACCTTCCAGGGCTAGCTCTTCCTGGTAGAATTTCACGTGCTTCAGTAGTGTGCTTCAGGAAACGCTGCGCACGCTGAAATAACACTTCTTTGCTCTTCAGAGGTGTTTAAAGGTTTCATGGCAGTTACACCCATGCTTTCACTGAAATCATTATTTCGAAGAACGTGGATTAGTTCATGAACTTTGTTAGAAAAACACATAACATTTTGGCATTGTGTGTATGCATAGTTACACAGTTAATGTTCTCCAGGCCTCAGCTCTGTCTGTGCCTCTGTCCTTTACAGTAAGGATATTTAATCAGCAGTTCCCCATGTCGTCTTGCATGACTACAAGGAAGATTCCTGTTTTAAGACCTGTCAGAGTGCATACTTTGCAATCCCCTTGGCTAGATTCTTACTCACTGTTAGCAGTAATTCACTGTGCCAGTAGTACCATTGAGGAATCGTGACTGCTTGCAGCCTAAGATACTACTTCAGCATCGCTCCATACTGACAGGGTAATAAAATTATTAGCTAGCCTCATGTGTGGTTAGAAGGACTGCCATCAGCTTCTGAGATTGCTTAGCCAAATCTTTCTGCCTCTGCCCTACTGCATTTCTGAGTATCTTCACTGCTGCTCTTAATACAAACAGGTTGATAATACTTGATGGCTTTACAGAGGCTTTCACCTTGCCAAAGCAAAGCAGTAATAGCAGGGAGAGGGTACTGGTGATGGGCCAGTCTGGGCCAGAAGGCTGTCTTGTTTCTTGAGACTTGCCTACGCTTGTGAAAGCAATTTATTTAATATTTGCCTTTATCTTGTTCATTTTAGGATCAGGATCCAAGCTGTCAATGAAATTGGAGCTGGACCATTTAGCCACTTTATTAAAGCAAAAACTCGGCCATTACCACCCTTACCTCCTCGGTTAGAGTGTGCTGCAGCAGGTCCTCAGAGCCTGAAGCTGAAATGGGGAGACAGCAGTTCCAAGCTTCATGCTGCAGATGACATGGTCTATATCTTACAGATTGAAGACAGAAATAAAAGGTAAGAGATACGATTCTTCTTGTTGTGTTAATGAATTCTGGCTCGTCATAAGCACTTGTGAATCACATTAAGAAAAGTGTTTTCCTGATTGTTTCCTTCTACAAATGTATGCAGGCTGTTGTTTGAACAGGGATTCTGTGCCTGTAGTCTACCAAAGCAAATTGCATAACTCAGTTATGCAATATGTGAGTGTTGCCTCACTGTCTGATCTCTTCAATGAATAAATATCATAGATGGTTCCTAATTTACCAAGAAACACTCTCAAATAGTATAATTAGGTAAAGTAACTGATGCATCAAGTAGATAATCCATAGGGACCTTCAGTACGAATAATAATTTTGTGTAAATTAGCACGATTCTGTCAATTTAAATAGAGCTGTGCTGAGTTTGTGCCAGGGGAAGGTCTGGCCCAAAAGCTCTAATTGTAAGCAATAAAACCACCATGAATAATGCCTAAATACCTCCCAGTGTTTCAACTGTACTGATGTAGGGAAGGTACATGCTCCCTTGTATTAATACCGAGAGGTGTCCAATGAATATAAATGCCCATTTGAAAGTCTGGCTGATAAAACAGTTTCTAAAGAGTGCAGTGATGCTTGGCAGGAGCCCATCACCTGCAGCAGCATGTGATCAAGCCAGCTGTAAAGAAACATCCAGCAGGCTTCTTTTGTTTGCTTTCATGTAGCACTGCAGGTAGGAGGGTGAAGAACTGGAAATTGTTTTGAACCTGTTTTTACGTTGGAGAAAGAAGTTTCCTTGTAAGAATAAAATACGTTATGTTACCTGGCAGCAAAGAACCAAAGCTTTTTCTAGCATCACCATTTGGTTTTGCACAAACTTTCTACTGCAAATGGTCTCTGAAGAGCTGTTAATTAGGAGGAATTGCTGCTCCTTGCACTTACTACTCTGCTACGTCTTCCGTGCTTTACACTTGAGTTACAGTCCACATGAGCTCCCAAAGATGCAGAGAAACAACTCATCTATGTTGATTACTTGAATGGAGCCCTTGCATGCAGTGGCTGTCCTTTGTGGCTGGGTTTGTAGCAATCTCCAGTTAGTATCTGCAATGAGCCATGGCCCCGAGCCCTCACGCTGATGCAGTGCGTGCCAGTGTGGGCACAGCACACGAGTGGGATCAGTGTGCTGTCATCTCTGAGAGGTGCTGTGTTTGAGAACAGCTGGGGCTGACAGGTCTTGGCAGTGTGGGCTATTTATTTGTTCCCTATCTGACCGTCCCTTTTTCCTCCCCATTTGTGTGCTTCTGTTCCCGAAAGGATAGAGCGGCAAAGTTTTGTACATTCAGGAGAGCTATCAGTCCTAAAGAACGGAAAATGACAGCCCACACGTGAACTGGTAGGAACAGCAGTTAGTTACACAGGCAGGAGTCCTCTCAGATCATTCCCCTAAAAATAAACCCCGTGAAGAGTTACCCAGTCACGTGTATGCCTGTGAAAAACACTGGGATACAGTCCTTTGAGCATCCCTGGCATTTCTAGTTGTGCAGTGCTGTAACAGGCTAATCCCGGTAAGCTATGGGTGCCTAATGGAATAGTATAATGCTAGTCTTTAGTTTAAAAAGAAAGGAAGAAAAAAAAAGAATAAATGATCTAGAATAAAGGTGATGATTTGGAATCTTCTATGGCTTGAAAGGGTTGTTGGAAGGTGCCGTGGTGTCCCCTCTGCTCAGGGAACGGACAGCACCCGACTCTGGGCAAGACGTGGATAACTCAAAATCATTGAGCCAGAGGGCTGGCCTTTGTATTATCCTTCGTCTTTCCAAAGTTATTGTTACTATCTTCTCTGAAGCATCTGAAAGTACTTTTGTCTGCTTTATGTTGAAATCCCTCAAGTCAATATTACAAGTTCCCCTTCTTTGGTGAATTTGAGTATGCAGTTTGTGTATTGTAGTTTTCCTTAATGAGGAGGTTTAAAATCTGAGTTAATTTTAAAGTGATGTTGAAGCACTTTCACAAACAGAAATGCAAAGGTGAGCAAATTCTTTTTAAAAACAAAAATCAATGGTAAGTCAAATCCGACCCTGATGGTACTATTAGGTTTCTTGTAAAGATTTGGTCTGGGCTTTGTGCAGTGATAGTCAGCCAGTGCTCTCGAGTGTGTCTTGGTCATTAAGAATTGTTTTTAACTTTTCCGTGCTGTAATGAGGTGTAACAGGCTGGTTGTTGCAGACTAAATGTTTCATTGATTGCAAGACCTGTGGAACAAAATACTTGGAAATCTCCTGACACTGATTAATACAGGGGCTTGGAAAGGTGTGCACATCAGAAATGTACCTGCTCTCGCTCTCATTTGCTCTTTGGTGTGTGACATTTAGGGAGATCAAATTAGCATCTCTTGTCCTTTCAATTATATGTAGCATTAAGTGGAAATGAAGAAAAATCTGTTTCTCGAAAGCACAATACATGGGAACGTTAGTTGAAGGAGGTTGACCTTTATGTAAAGAGGACGATAAAAATTATTTCTTTTTAAAATAAACTTTCAGTTGTGACTTCATTTCCTAGCTTCAGTAATGTCAAGAATACCACGTTAATCAAGTTGCACTGTTTTCCAGAATACTGGGGATTTTTCTTTTCCAGGTGAAACAAATGATTCTAATTATAGTCGTTCTTCTGATATTTTTTTTTCCTGTACTGGTAATTAGTCTTTAGTTGTTCCTACAACTAATTATACCCCTTAGTGTCTTAAAACGCTTACAGTGTCTAGTCTGAAAGAGAGAAATAGCAAGTACATTATTTGCGGGTCATTCATCAGTCACTTGTGTCTCCTTTAGGTAAATATATATTGCAATTAAGGTGGACTCTGTGATTTTTGTATGTATACAGACATAAATAAAACTAAGTATAATTATATTTTAAGGGAATCGTGGGGATGGTGGGATGAGAAGCATCTTAGATATTCTTTAAAAATATCAGTGAAGGATCACTGACCATCCTTAGTCTGCTTCTGTAATTGGATTGTAAGGTTGTTGTTTGCTGACATTCTAAACTGTAAGTGCTTTTGTTCTGTTTATTTGCTGAATAAATGAGTTATGACCCTATTTCGGTGGGTAAACAGCAGGAGTAGCATTTCCCTTTCATAGCATATGAAAGATTGTTTATTTATATATTAAACTATTTTAAAATACTTCGTTAAACTGCAGGTATTTGCCATTTAAGTAGATGCAATTCTTGGAAAAAAAAAGGAAAGAAAGAAAAGAAAATTGGATCCAAAAATAGGACCTGCCTAATGACTATAAATTTTAATTGGCGCACACTGGTTTTCTGGTAACTGTCTTTCTTGGTAGAAGTATTCAAATATGAATATCCCAAAGGCCACAGGCACACACAGATGTACTCCTGGAAAATTCTAGCTGCGAGGAATACAGGACTAAAAATTGCAAACAAATGATGTAATCCCTTGAACTGATTTCCTCCTTCTTGCATAGCTTTACCTTAACTTGAATACGGGGTGAACTTTTCCAGAGCACACCAATTTCTTTCGGGGATGGTCGTTCATCATCTATATACAGCTGCAGGGTCTTGCCCTGAGGTTGCCAGCCAAAGACTAATGACGCGATGCCTTAATTTATATGGAGGTCAAATCCTGCCTTGTTAAATTAGTTGGAGCTTACCAATGAACTTCAGCAGGCCAGGTGTTTTTCACAGTGTATTTTCCTATGAAGCTGTACCTTACCTACCTGCATGTACTGACAAAAGTGAAGAGGTAAGGTTTGCAAAGCAGTAACAATGTGACAGTCATCTGCAACGTGAATGGGTCGGCAGAGATGTATTGCAGCTCTTTATTCCCCCTAAGCAGACAGCAGATCGATAATCTCAGTTAGAGGAGCACTGCCTCACCCTGACCCTCCTACAGAGTCATTTTGGAAGGCTGTTCCGTTTATTTCACAAGGCATCACCCCTCACGCTCCTTGACCAGGAATGCTGCTGCTAAGAGCATTAATTTGCTGCCGCTGAACTGCCTTCTCTTCTGGGTTGGTTTAGCTTTATTAAGGCTGTTCTTATTGCTATCTGCTGTTAGTTTTGAACACGTTGCCGTTGCAAACCATGGTACTGGTAGCTGCTCAGTAATCTAGTACTTCTGTGCCAGGGCATTGGAGGCTCTTCATAATTTCTCCCACATCTTTCATTCAGATGCTGTTATTTCACACTAAGCTGTGCTCAGTATTCTCCGTGCTGTCTGTTCATTGGCCTCTGATGTGGTTGCACACAAGAAGCACATCGGTCCCTTTGCCAATCTATCTTCCATTCCTTTGAAAGTGCTCAGAAGCTGTTGAGATTTTACTATGGGTTTTCTATGTGTTTACTATGTATTTTCCTCAGGAGTCACTCAGAAGCAAGATTTATTCTCAATCTCTCTCATTCTTGAAGTTGATTTTCAATGTGTGTGGTTGTCTTTCTTCTTTATGATATGCCTCATCTACCACCCATGTAAACAGCTGAATTTATGTGGCCTATGTGCAGTTTTTCTTTGCCAACTTCCCAGAAGTCTAAATGAAAAACGTTGCAGTCTGAAAGGGGACAAAAGGGAAGCAACCCGAAGCATTGGCAGCTTTCTTCTCTCTGGCAATCCATCAGGACAAATACAATCCTAAAGCCATGACATGGCAAAGCGGAGTAGGTGGGAAGGTGGCTGATGCTTCAATTGAGTCTTCTGTGGTCACCAGCTACAAATCCAAGTAGCAGTGTGAATGTCAAGCAGAAGGTGGTAATGGACCCTCCAGAAATTAATTTTTAGCTGGGAGCTTCTGTATGTTGAGGCATCTCCATTTTCAGTGAGTCCAGAGACGTGACATGGGGCTATCTGTGGTAAATAAGGATTGCATGCTCAAATTCAGCAGCAGATGAAAGGATGATCTAGTAGAAGTAAGCTAAAAATCAATTTTGGCTGCAAGTGCTCCTTGTCTCGCCTGTGGATGTGCTAGATAATTAAGCAAAGAAAACAAACTCTTTTCATTTACCTGTTAGTACTTCTTCTCCTGCCTCTTTCCTCTCTCCACTTAGTTTTGAATTTCTAAGTACAAGTTAAAAAACATGGTCTCCTTCAGTGGGTCATGTTGTTGTTACACCTGTAAACAGAAATGCTGTTGCTGGTGTAGGGAGGAGGTTGGTTTCCAAACGTGCTGTGAGCAAGCATCCATTATATGCTTTCCAAAAGGTACCTTCTAGAAAAGAGATCTTCAGCTCGGAGGGGCCAAAGTGTCCCATCTGTTCAGTCCCTGCCTCAAATTAGGGCAGGAAGTCAGTGTCAGAGGAGGTTTCTGAACAGAAAACTCTTTAGGAACCTCTGCCCAGGTGTTGCCCTTCCCTCAGCACCTACCTGCAAGCGGAGATGCCAAGGCTTGGGAAGGGGCACCAAAGGCAGCACTCATCCAGCAGCACAGCAAGCCTGGTGCTGGTCACAGGAGCACCGAGGGATGGGGATGCTGCAGATGCCGAGCTTTTCTCTTTGAGCTGAAGGCCTTGAGACGAAGTAGAAGTGGAAAAACTGTGTGCATAGAGGCCCGCTCTAGACTTAAGATTCTTATGGCTGGGGAAGGGCAGGTTTGTCACCTTGTGAGAGGTATTAATTCATCATGCTTTCTACTTAGCTCCTGGCTCTAGGGCTCTTCTACCGTCTAGCTTGAAAAAATCTGATGGTACCTCTGTTTTGATGTCCACTGAGCTGATTCTCACCGTTTCCCTTGTAGTAAGCCAACCCCACTCCCGTGACACCTAGGTGTAGCAGAGATGCGTGGCACTCACCGGCATCAACGGGAGAAAATTCACCGCGAAGCTGAGAGATGCAAAGCTTTCCATCAGCCCTGGGCTGCCTGGGCTGCAGGCAAATTTCCCCAGGCAGAGCATGATAAGGGGAACCTTTGCCTTGCATCGGAGCTAGGGGCGTACTGGAGATAAAATCTGCCCCCGCGAGCGAGGGGCGGCTGCAGGTGCTGCAGAGGAGCTGGGCCCGCGGTGGGGCTGCCCGGCCTTGTTCTGCTCGAGCACTTCGGAGAACTGAATGTTCCCTGTCTCGGGGGGTGAATTAGATGTTTTTGTTTTGAAGCTTTGCTGGGTGCAACTGCGTAGTGTAGGGAACCGCTGGTGGGGAAAGAAAATCACTTAAAGCAGTGAGTGTTTGATAATGTTCTTTAGAGAAAATAAGAGGAACAGTCTAAAAAAAAAAAAGTAGGTGGGGGCTATAATTGTGCAGATAACTGGGACATTGCAATAATAACATTAAAAGAGCTGTTGGTTTGTCAAATTTATGTACTTTGCTTTCTAATTGTGCAGTTGCCCGTGTATGCTGAACAGAAGCCTCGGGTCACCAGGTCAGCCCTGCGGTGTATTAATGCCCGCCATCCGGCCAAAACTGTGGCAGATGAGCACGTTTTTCTGGGAGGCAGTAAGAGAACCATTCAGATGGCTATTATAGCCCTTGTACTTGGCTCAAGATCGCTGTCTTATTTAGTACTGTACATTAGATTTTCTTTCAAATGAAATTGTTGCAAAGACAGTTGTGTTACTAAAATATAAACAAAACCAGAGACTTTGAAAGCGAACCTGCTGATTAAAATGTGCTGGGCGATAATGAATGAAGGTAGAGCAAGTATATTCATAATCCTCTGCTTGACTGGAAGTGACTGAAGTGGAGGAAACAAAATAGCTCAAACATGTAAAACATTTCCAAGAAGATCTTCGCAGTGAATAAAAAGGTATTGACGAAAAACTAGCAGCAGTGGTGTCTCCCAAACAATCATTCTAGGACATTGTGTTCTCTCTTTTCCTCTCTGTGTAAGTAAATGAATAATCCGTGACTGACATGAGAATGTCTGGGGAAGAGAGAATTCGGATCACTCAAGTGAGATGAGGGGGAAGAATTCTCTGGGGACAGTCTTTTTCCCTCGAGAAAGTTGCTTTCTTCTCAGTTTGTGCTGTTACTTACATGGAGAGGAGAGGAGAGGCAATACTGCATCGCGTTAAATCCTGATACTACAGGTTAGCTTCTGGATAATGCAAATTTAAAATAAATAAAATTACTGTATTGAGGATACAGTTAGCCTGCAGAGGTAATCTTTTCTCAAAGACAAAATATCAGAAAAGGAATGCAGCCTAATATCTTTGAAATTTGGCTGGGCAAACCTTTTAGAATCAAACATCTCTTGGTGCTTATTAGCACGCTCTGGGGGTTCACATGAATGGTCCAAGCAGGTAGGGATTAGAGAATGAACACGGCTCAGATGCACTGGAGCATGTTTTGTGTTTTGGTTTTGTCCCTCTTAAAAGGGGAGAGTGTTAAATAAATAAAAACAAAAGTATAAACGTATTGAAGTGTGTTCCCATGTAGGAACAAGAACACTTTTGGCTTGTTTAAATCACTTGTGTACCCGTACTATCCTTGCATTTTTACGTATACAATTGATAACATAACATTGGACCTGCTAGGGAACTCATCAAGTACGAGACTGCGCTATTAACAGAGAGCTTTAATTTCTGTCAGTTCTTGAATTCAGTTCATCTTTCAGCCCTATCAGTGTATAAGACATAAAAAGCTCAAAACTAGCTTATTCTTAAGAGATGGTGTGGAACGGGGCTTGGATGAAGCACAGTGAACAACGTGGCTTTCCAAAAAGGCAAAGGTATATAGAACTCACCTTTCAATGTGCTTTTAAATTTGCCTTTAGATTTAGAAAATCAATTTGCAATAATATGAACAAATTGTCATATTTAGACAATTTTTAATGTGTACAGACACCACTGTAGTGGTAAGCAATCATACCGAGTAATTGAACTTTCAGATCATTGCAGTCCTTCTGCAGAAAATCTGGAAGACTGAAAGAAGATCAGAGGATATATTGCTCCAGTTCCATAGCCGTTTACATCAAATGGGAAATATACTATTTTAAACATAACAGAAGTAACTCTGGAGAATTACAGAGTACCTGCTTTGCACATGAGAAAAATACTACGTTGTTATAAAAATAATCACCGGTGCATTGAAGCTAAAATGTTTCTACTGCATTATGTTTCTTACATCATTGTTTGGATTCGTCAAGCGTAATTAAGAAGCATTATTGTCATAGTAAAGCCTAACAGCAATTAAGGTTGATTGACTTACTAGGCAGCCTTTCTTCTTCCAAAATTGGAAGCCATCTTTCTTCAAAGGTGGTTGAATCTCAGAAGTTTGAGTGTGCTTTCATTACGGTCCTGAGTACTGAATGTGGATGCAAGCTTTTCCGAAATGCTTTCTGCTTTCATTACAGATGTTTCTTCAGATAAAGATACGGAAGTAGAAAGGGGTAGAGATGGAAACAGGATGGGAATATTATTCCAATTCCCAAATGATGGGAGGAGCAGAAGTGCTTTGCCAGATCACTTTGTCACTGTTATGAAACCTTGCTCGTGTTTGAAAGGCAAAACTGTAATTTGAGAACTAGCACTGCTTGGTAGTTATACTATAAATATGTCTAAAAAGTTGGTAGTTATACTATAAATATGTCTAAAAAGTGTAAGCCCAAACTGGGGTAAGAGTGTGCAGAACCATTAGCTGGTAAGGTTTATTTATCCTTGCATGTTTACCTAGCTCCACATAGAGAACGAGCATTATTCTGTAACACCGCATTGCTTCTCTTTTACTCTCTGTAGCCCATGGGTAAGAGTCTGTGCACTCCCCTGGGTGCTGCAGTGGCTTCTCAGCCAGCCTGAGGTGCAAAAAGTGGAGTGGAAGAGACAATCACCTTGGTTTTTCAGTCTTACTTCTGGCCTAAAGAAGTAGTTTTGTTCATCAGGCTGTGAACCCCAAGAAATCGTACCCCATCGCACCAAGTCTGTTGCAGCCTTTTGAACCTTGCCATTGCTGCCTATGTGAGCTTCAGAAATGTGAGATAAGCCCAAAGTAGTTAAAACTACATGAGCATAAGTTTGAAAAAAGTTTGACTTGGAAATCAGCTTAAAAGTCTGCTCCTAAAAACTTAAGGGCATAGGTCTTTGATTTCTAATCAAGGTGAGGGGCTTGCTAAGACTCTCTACAGGTAGTTAGTCGCATTAGTCCTCAAAGTACATTTTCAGCAATTTAAATTACCTGAACATTTCTTTTTATTACAGATGATTCTTGATCTTTGTTTGTACTTCCTTGGGTTTCAATCATAATGTAATATGAATTGATTTCTGTCCCCGAGAGCTAATGACAGACCCAGTTTCTTTGAAATGCTCAAATTGGTTGTACGGTGTATCTCATGCAAAGCCAAAGTGATCAGCACTTACGACCCAAGACAAAGCTAGTACCTAGATAGGGAGGTCACAAGCAAATCACTTTGTTGGCTTCCTGGTGATTTCAAATCAGCTGAAATAGTTAAGGTACTCGAATAAGTGTACTAAATCATCAAAATACTGTATGATTCTGCGTGGTGAATGTTCTCCAGGTTCAGAACTGTCGCAAGTAAGACTGTTCCCCAGTGGAGGCTAAGTGGTTTGATGCAAGATGCTGAGGGCTTCCTTTTTATTTACCCTCATCCCCATTCTGCTCAGCACCTGCTGAGTCAGGATCTCGGTTAGAAATTGCTGGCTAACCTATGACTATTACTGAAAAGCATTTATCTGAGCAGAGCAATTGAAAATAGAAGCCAGAGTCTCTAGCAACCAGTACTTTTTTTTTTTTTTTTAAGATTGATTTTTTTTTATTTTCTGCATTGTGTTGTTGGACATGATTGTGTGTGTTGAGGTTTGGTCTTGTCAATGGGAGTACTTTGGAAGTCACTTCCTTAGTGTCGTGTCTTTTTCTTCTTCTCAGCCTGCTCTCAAGCAGACCTATCATTGCAGGTGTCCCCCACAGCTCCAGAATTGGCATCCTTCTATCCTACAGATCCGCCTCTCAGTTATCATGCTTTCCCTCTTCCTTTTCATTCATATTCCACAATGTATTAAACATTAAATGCAATCCTTATGCTCTGATTTACATAGCGACTCTGACTTAAGATGGCATAGATGAGTGCACGATCTCATCTGTGTGTGAATAAGGTCCAAATCAAGCAATAAAAGCCTCAAAGAATTAATCTTGCTTTAAGCATCTTTAAACCAGCAGCACACTCAGTGCATTGTAGCAGAGCACAAGTTGAATCCACTTTGATTACTGCATAGTAGGAAATGTGTTGACAGAAGTAATTCCAGATACTTAACTTGCAAAAATGATTACATTAATGATTATTTGCAAAGGGGCAATGAAATTGTTCTGATTTGCCTAATTCAATAATCATCGTGTGCTAGTAGCAAACCATTTTTAAACTTGCATTTAACAGCTTTGCAAAGCATGTTCTGTCAGTTTTCACATGTATGCGTTGAGCTGATGGATGTAACAGACTGAGCTGATGGATGTAACAGACTGAAACGTTAGTGCCGCTCCAATGTAATTATGTATTCGTATTTTCATTGTTTTCAGGTTTATTCCAATTTACAGGGGACCAAGTCATACATACAAGATACAAAGGCTGACAGAATCCACTTGTTACTCGTTTAGAATACAGGCTGTCAATGATGCTGGGGAGGGACCCTTCTCAGAAATAGTTACCTTCTGCACAACTAAGTCAGTCCCGCCTGCAATCAAAGGTATGTAATATTTTTTACTTATATCTAGGTAACGCGTAATTACTCAAGTAATTGATAAATGCAATCACTTTGTAAATGTTAGCATAAATATTCAATAACACAAAAATTGGTGCATGCTGCTTCTGTATGTCTGCGAATAGTGAATTACATGATGGAGGGAAGCTAAATTATCACAGAAAAGTTCAGATAAACAATGTAAGCGTTATACCTACCAGCGCTTTTATACAAATATGGTTAAAATGCTGCTACTAACAATAAAGTTTTCCAGGGGATTGCTCTTAATTACTGGAACACTTCCGTAAGGAATATAACAGCTGCACTATACACGTGTACATACCAGCTCAAGTGTTCGAATTGCATTCTGGTTAAAGTTGTGTAGGTAACGTTCAGCAGAGCATTTCAGAGTTTATTTTTCCTTCAATTTAGAAAATCAGTAACAAAGTCACATACATAAAACATTTGATTCATTATCTCCCTTAGCATGCGTTCCACTAGAAGAACAAAAGGCCTAATTAAATAAAGTTGTATTATGATGCATCTTTTCCTTTGTGTGAATTCTGCCCTAAGTAATTCTGCTCCTTCTTCCAAGAGCTATTATGCAGGGAGAGGATTTGCTATACTGGTTGTCAGATAAGCTGAAATCAGATGCCACGCTAACCTTTTTTTTTTTTTTTCTGTTCTTAAAACTCATTTTTCAAGCTGTACTATTTACTGTGAGAAATAGTAACGTAGTTTGTCAGAGTGGTTTCATTTGTTCCACTGTATTTGAAATCCGGCTTTGGTGATTTTTACACTATTCATGATCTAAGATTTAGAGAGGGGAAGAAAACACTGCTGGGATGTACTGTCCTGTCCCTCGGTTATCTACTCTGAATCACTCTCAGGAGGATCAGTGCTCTTGAGTGCAGGGAGAGCATCAGGAGATTGGCTTCACAACACTAAAATCAGCCTGTGTGAGAATCCCACCTTTGTTCCCACCGTGCTTTCTCCTGGGCTTTGGCATTTGTTTCAGTGCTGTTTCTGGACGAAGATAGCTGTATCTGGTGTAAAACTCAAGCATAAATTATGCTTACTCAGTGGTGAATTATCCTGATTCACCGTATTGCGCAGTTGCCCTGATGTCAGATATGCTACCCAAAAAAGGTAGCTCGTGCTAGGTTAACCAGGCTCGATAGCACATGTGCTAAGCCCACATTGCTGTTGCCTTAACTCCTCTTAGCAGCACTAGCTGGCTAAAGCTAGCGCAGGCATGCACTGTAGTCACAGTCTCATTCTGATGGACAGAAATCCATTCTAGTAAGTTCAGCTCTCACTTAGGCAGCTCAAAACAAACCAAAAACCTGAGTGCTGAGTCCCTGTTAAAGGTGACTCATACCGAGGACTGAATATTACACCATTAAGACAGGGTGCAAATACTGGGTTGTGTGTGGGATGGGACCACAGGTACGTGACAAAACACAGAAAAGGGCACAGCAAACACCGTGCTAGTGAACACTGCCGTGAGAAGGTAACGCTACAGGGAAAAGCGATCCATGGAGGCAGCCAACAACATAGTCATGTTGATTCCCGTCTGTGTTCAGAGCAATACAGAGGAATGTACGCCATAAACTTTGTTCTCCACGTATCACAAGCACGTTTATTTTGTAAAGTAGCCTACTTACTGAGTAATGCCAACCCTAAAACAGAATATTGATAATGGCAGTTTTGTAAGTGTCAGACAAAAATCTACATGTATCGGGAGAGGGAACGAAGAGGAGAGAAAATAACTGGGAAGTTATACTTCTGGTTCCCAGGCTGGACTTAATCTCTAATACAGATTATTTAAATTCTGTTCTGACATTCCTCCTCTCATTTTTTTTCTGAATGAAATGTTTGACGCTAGTGCTCTCTTTTCAATTATGTGTGGCTGCCTTAGGGCATGGGAAGAATACACAAACATCTCCACTGGTCCAGGTGATTGCTCACAGCTTCATGAAACTGCTGCTTTTATTAATGCCAATATGATTCTTGAGTTGGCTTCTGCTTTGAAAAGCCCATTGCATTAATTATCTCCAAATTTCACCAAATTTTCTGTGCATAAAGTTTGTTACTGTTTAACACCATAAGAATCCGGAACTGCTTATATCAGGCAAGACTGTCTTAAAATAAGTGAGACTTTGAGTGACTTAAAAACCCAGCCCCAGTTTTACTTCTTTCATCCAGCTGTGATAGTAATTTGGTTTTTGGCCACATAAATATATTATAGATCATGCTATTAAACCCATGATGTCCTGAGATTCTCTTTTTAAAATGTTCTGTTACGTTGTAAAGTGCATGTAGAATAAGTGACGGTTGATGGGAGGTCTTTACATTGAATGCTTGTACATTGATTTTGATTGTAGCCCCTCGGGTGACACAGTTGGAAGGAAATGTCTGTGAAATTGCCTGGGAAATGGTCGCACCCATGAAGGGGGATCCTGTTGGTTACATTCTGCAGGTACTGGTTGGAAGAGAATCTGAATACAAGCAGGTAGGAAAATGTCCTCAATTCTCTTGTCTAATTGATGGAAATAGAAACTGTTTTGAACATTCTCTGGGCTGCTTCTTTCTACTGCGATGAATTATACCCCATGGTGATGCATCAGGTGAACTTTGGTAAAGACTGAGTCAAAATCAAGAGCTGTAGTAGGTTGTTTTCTCCCCCAAGGGATTATATAGAACACTGTTACCTCACCGGCATGATTTACGCCCTCTCCAGAGATGATTACTGTTTCCAGCTGAACTAACCTTTAGAAAGTTACAGGTCTGTCCACCCAGCAGTTCAGTACGCTGAACTGGCTGGTGCTGACTGCTGTCTAAAGATGAGATGAACTAGGTGGATCACTTTTCCTAATTCACTAAGCCGCTTCCTGGATTTTCAGGGTAGCTCTCAAGACCTCGAATCAAGGATCTCACTCAAGTAGACAACTTTTAATTGGTTTGTTCAGCCACCTCGTTCCTGTGTGGGGTGTAGAAGTATGGCTGTGTTACTGCTCTGTATCAGGTGCCCAACAGAAACCGTGTACATTTTGTATACCTGAAGTATGGCTGATCCTTCCTGACTTGTCTGCATTGACTAGAGGTCATAAGTGGACATTTCTGCAGCACATCTGGAATGGAACAACTCATTCATAGCTAGATCTTTGATTTTATTCTGGGACTACCAGTAGAACAGTTTAAAGGAGGGCACCATAAAACCTGTCTAGTATGTTTTGTATCTAAAGTGAATGAATATAGCAAACTCCCTATGAAGTATAACATTAGCTGGAGAAAACAATGTCTCATTGCCATCTGTCAGCTCTCTAAGTTTGAGTTCCCTGATCTGCAGTGTATGTACGTATTTGGGATCCTAGGAGGAATTCACTGTACTGTGATTGTGCCTCCTTTATGTTGTAGAAACACGTGCAAACTATATAAAATAATAATTTTCATTAATATATAAAATAAATGAAATTGCTTTAGCATTTCCTTCCCCTGCTGCAAATTTAGCCACTGACATGCTTCTGTGTAAGGCTCCAGCTCCTGTACCTTCTGATCATCACACCTGAGCTGCCTCCCTCTACTTGTAGCCCCATGGATGCAGCCCTCCCCATCCCATAAGCCACCCTTCCTCTGCCATCTGACCTTGCAGTGGTGGTGTCAAAGTACTCAAACGCCTTTCTTTCAGACTATTGGTGTCCCTTCCCTATTCTAGATGAACTCGTGGGTAAATATTTCTCTTCTGAGAATTGTGTCTGATGAATTGGACTTGCAGGAGCTAAACAGATAGTAATTTGGCAACCTAAAAAGCATGTTAAAAATGCTGAATGCTCCTTTTCCTACTTCTTGAGCAATATATTCTTTTTTGTGTGTGTATTTGTACGCTTTATTTGGGTACATCAGAAAGCAGTGCCATGTGACATGACAGTTCCTTTTAGGAAATCAGATCTTCCTTGTTGACAAGTCAGGAAGTAAACCACTGCAAACTTCAGGAGTCGCTGGCTGAGATTGGCTTTTGTGTTTCCTGCAGTTTTGTCTGACAGAGCTTATTCAGTTAGAACTTAGCTTTCAGTTGTGTTGAATCATCCCCAGCTTTGCATAGGTTTAACCTCAAGTGAGTGCAAGGGGCTGGGTTGTGCAGCACAAGCAGGTGAACTTTGGGATAACGTTCTTGGCACGCTGCAGCCTACATTTTAGTTTCCTACTTGAACAGCTTTGGGAATCAAATCACTAAGGAGCCACCCCTTCATAAGAGATGTCCGAGGGAAATGAGAGTGCTAAGTTTTAAAGCTCCTTCATCCTCAAATCATCTGCCAGTGAGGAAAAAAAAAATACGTTTGAAATTTCTGAAAATTTGGAGGCAAATGAGTTTCATGAGCCTCTGCCACAGCTGTACTGGGAAGAAAACTGTCCCTAACTGTTTTCCCAATGAGAGTAGGTGCATTGCAAAAGTGTAAAACGTCCCAGCAGTGCACTGGAAAGGCTGCTGAAGTCCCGAGGGCCTTTCTGCACCAAGAGGACGCATGGGAGAATCCAGTCGATCTTACCAAGCTCTGATTTTTATTGTTGTTTGTGCTCTGTTTCAGACTCGGTACACACACAATCTCTGAAACACTCAGTGCGCTGTTAATTTGTTTAAAGTTCTGATCCACAAATCCATGTTTTTCCTTCTGTTTTAAATAGCAAGTCAAAGGCACTGGTCCAGGTTACAAGCCAGAATAATGTGGATAATATGCACATGTATAACATGCATTGCCATTTAGTCTTTGTGCTATTTACGCTGAGTATTTTCTCTGCATCCTGATGCCAGATTTGTGTAACGAGACGGAACAAACAATTTACTTTTGTTAGAGATTTAAGTGCAGCCCACGTCCTGTCCACACTGCTCTGAAGGGTTCCTGACCATCTCAGCAGTGGAGTGAGTGACACTGATTATGAGTCTGGATAAAATAAGAAGCCCAGATAGTTTCTTACAGAGAAATCTGTCAAATGACTTAGAAGAATTAAAACCTTTCAAGTGGGCATGCTTTCTAAATAAATTGAAACCTGCCTCTGTCTCTTGATCACCATACAAAATAGGCTTGTATTAATTATTAAATGCAGTGGTCATTGCAATGGAGTGCGACCACCACATAAGGTTATCTTACACTTCCCAGTGTGTTGCTTACGGAGCAGTTGTGGCTGTCATATTTTTATTATTTGGGGTTTATTGAGGGGTTTTGGAATTATTTAATGGCATCTGTGAAACGGAGAAATACTTGCCTACAGGAATTCTCTAAGCTGTCTATTTTGATCAATAGCATCAAATGCCATAAGGGGCTTCAGCAGTGGTTTATTACTTGTGATGATATTTTCACCGAGGGAGCAAGGCAAAAAGCTCATCATGTTTTTATTATATTCTCAGGTGCCTAAACAGAAGAGCTGTTTCTAGGAACTGAAAGCGATAAATTGGGTGGACTCTACTCTGTTCTGGTAGCCACCAAAGCACTGTGTGCTATATACATACATATAGAAATGCTGCTTAGCACAATCATAGTGGGTTTGATCTTTGTTTAGCAAGTTCAAAGGCCTTATACACAATTGTCAAATTAAAAATTAAATTACTTTTGTTGTTTTGCTGTGTCCATGAAGTCTGTTCACAGAGTATAACTGCATTAAGAGCCAAGCATACATGTTTGTGCTGAGGTTTTTCTGCCCTGGATTAGCACGGTCCTAGAGGCACTACGGAGACAAAATTCAGCGTGGACACTAAGGCAGGCAAAACTGAGCTCAGGCCGGTAGTGCCTCTGTTGCATTGCCCTCAAGGGCACTTGCTGCAGCCAGTTGTGCAGGATGCAGAGGCTGCTGTCCGAAGGGATGAAGGGATGACAATTAAGCACAAGAATCGTTTGCCTGTTGCTGAGAAGGGACATAGCTCTGCTGGTGCTAACAATCATTGCTGAAAGCAGGACAATATCCACCACCTGCCTAGCTCTAGCACAGGAAATGGTTTGTCTTTATCAGCACTGAATATTCATGTATTTGGTGTGCTTTTGACTGTTTCTCAAGCTTTCTTTAAAGATGCACAGTTCTCTCACTTGGCTGTCTGGCTTTTTTCTGAGAAGTGCTGTAGAGTAGCCGGCTTGAATGGCCATCTGGATTTATTAGACTGGAATGAAATACAAGTCTTTGATTTAGCTGACCTTAGCCTCCAGTTACACTGGTATTCACCACCCTGACACACCGAAACCAGTAACAGAAACAATTAACTGCAGAGGTTTTTTCAATGCAAAGTCAGGTTGTATGGATCCAATCCCTAGAATCTGTGAAATGTAATCTTGGAAGTTTAGATTTTTTTTTAAAGTAAAATTCAGTGTTTGGACTTTACTTTTTTTTTTTTTAAGTAGTGATGTTTATGGCAAATGAATTACTTCATGGCAAGGGCATGTGGAACTCCTCTGGTGATGCATTTTGAAAGGAAGTTAATAATGACAACAGCACCAAAAATACACATAGCTTACAGCTGTGTTGTAAGGATAAATACTTTGGATTGTGATGTCTTAGAGACTACAGAAATGAGGGGCTAGACAGCCTCTCTTCCTGAGGGAGAAGAATTCTGACTGGTCTGGTGGAGGAATGTTTCCAGTTGCCATTGGAAAATACAGTGGCAGGGCCTTTCTTGATAAGAGGTGTGCTTTGCAAACAGATGTTTCAGCCTTCACATTAATTCTGTGGGCAGCTACAGTGCTTGTAATTGTTTTTCCAGTGATGTATTACTGTACCTTAATGGCTTGCTTCTCAGTGGCTTTGGGAAGATGAGCAAAGATTGCAAGAAAGGCAATGGCGTGTAGCTTTGGTTAATTGCAGACGTTTACAGCATGAATTCGTTGTGCTCCTGTCACTTGAGCTAGAATGAACTTCTGTGAATGCTGAGCGTACGTGATGCAGGTAAAATAATTTTGCTGAAGCACGGCTTCTTGCTTTACATCTTGGGGCCGGGAACCATAAGCCAGTTAGTGGAGTTCTTCGTCTGGAACCTCAGTCACCGTCATTCAAACTGTATTTGGAAAAATTGTGGAAGTTTAAATGTTTAAAAGGAGAAGAGAAAATGAATGGAAGGAAAACCTTAATCTTTTGTCCTAGACCTTTCCAGGCAATCAGGCTGGCTTTCCTAACTGAAGCATGAGTCTCAGGGGTAAGCATGGACAGGAAAGTTGCGTTCTTTAAGTGGTGTTTAGCTGAGTCTGCCTCATTTTGATTTTTTTTTCCTACCCTGGAGTAACACACAGGAAGTCCTCTGTCAGCTCAGTTTTAATTTCCCTCATTACCTTTTCTTAGCCAGAGCTCTTACCTTCGGGAGGGCAGAGAAGCACTCAGCTTCTGCTCCTGCTGTGAGGAGAAGGAAACCGGTGAAATGAGTAAAGGAAGAAGCATCCAAAGTTGAGGGCTTTTTTTCTAGGAGATACAAGCACTCTGTGACACCTTGCCTTTTATTTAATAAAATACCAGTTTCAGCAACCCTGCGTTATGTAAATTGTGGACTGGTTATTTGTTTTCAGAGTTCCTAAGTGTTTCCAGTGGTCTTTTTCCATTTAAGTCGCAAAACTCTGAGATACTCAGATCTCTCTCTTCTTTCTCATATTGTGACTCATGCTCTGAGTCATAAGTTACCTACATTTGATTAGCATAAATACATCATGGATTTGGATTGTTAAAGAGCGAAATACAATGCAACCAAGAGGAGCTTTTTATACCTTAATAATATTTTATTGTTTCCACAATTCAGAAAGTGTAATTTCTGGCATAATTGCTGACTCTTGAGAGAGATGTGAGGAAAGTATATTAAAATAATATTTGTAACCGATTTTATGACTGTGCAGTGAATGCCTTGCAATAAACTTAGCTTGCAGATTTTCTTCATTTTGGGGCCAAATACGGTGCTTACGTCTTAGACATTTTAAGCATGTAGACACATTTTAACAATGTTTATGATATATGTTTGTGGTATTTATCACGCCCACAAAAGATGAGCACATCTTGTGTATGACATGTTGCCTGAAGTCTTGTCTGCCTTGCGTGCAGTCTGGTGAGCTCTCTCTGTGGAGCCCAGTCGTGGTAGGGCGCCTCTGTTCTGGTCCTCTGCGTGCCGCCATTTTGCTGAGGCCTACCTTCACCTCGTGAGAGCCTTCCCTTGAGGCCTGCAGAAACGTTTCCTTACCAGACTCAGACTTGACCTAACTTCCTGGCCCAAATCCTTGCAAAATTTACCTTTATTTATGACAACTTGTGACTTTGTATGAAATGGAGAACCTTTTCATGTACAGGTTTCCTCTACCTCTACTTAGAACGGGCTACTTACACTCACTTTTCACTCAGCAAACGTCATATGCTAACGTCATATGCTTCTTGAATTTGTTCTGATATTATGAAAAAGTGGAAGTGGTTCTGCTTTACATATTTAACTGTGCTTGCTCTTTTGTTTTGAAGGTGTACAAGGGAGATGAGACCACGTTCCAAATCTCAGGCCTTCAAGTCAACACAGACTATCGGTTTCGCGTCTGCGTGTGTCGCCGGTGCTCGGATACCTCACAGGAACTTAGTGGACCTTTCAGCCCATCCGTTGCCTTTATGCTTCAGCGAAATGAGATCATGCTTGCGGGAGAAATGGGAAGCATAGATAATCCTAAGATAAAGAATATGATTCCTACTGATGAACAGTTTGCAGCCCTCATTGTTCTTGGCTTTGCAAGTTTGTCAATTATATTTGCCTGTATATTACAATACTTCTTTATGAAGTAGAGAATTCAATGGAAGTTTGAGATACAAAATTAACTAATGCTACGCATTATAATCCACACATTTATTCAGATATTCCTTTTTGAAATCCTTTTGTTCTACCATGCATTTTATATACTTCTCTTGTTTTTACAGTTCTAGCTTGAAGAAAGATAAATCAGTGTTTTGATGCACCTTTTTGAAATTCAAAACTAGGAAGTGGTCAAACTGGAGAAACAAGCAAACCAGATACCAAAAGCAAGATTTTTTTTCCTTCACAGTTTCAAAAATGTCACCAATTTGCCTTGTCATCGTGGTTTTGTTTTCACTGAAGTTCTTACAGTCTCTTATTTTATCTTACTATTTAGGAAATTTTAATTGATTCACTTTTTTGTTTCTTCTTTTTCTCCTAAACATTAGTCACAAGTGTGTATAGTGGTAAGACTAGAATACAGTGTTAGTCAACAATACCAGGTCTTCATTGAACAGTATTAGCAATGTTGCCTATGAATTATTCACTACATTTGCCCCATTTTTTCAAGATAAAAAGTAAATTGTAATTTTAACTGCTTAGTGCATTTAAATTGGAACAGTATCCTGCAGCCTAAAAACCTGTTATTTTTACAGTTACAACACTATGAACTGCCTGTATAAGAAATCAAGTAACCAAACTGCATATAAATTATGAAGCATTATAGATTTTTTTACCATTTTGATTCCTAGCAGTAATTTTAAGTAAGAGGGCATTGTGCAATAGTTAGTTATTCCCATGTTCAGCTATTTAAAAGCTGCTTTAACTTGTCTGTTTGTCACTGTATATAACTATTCCTAATCTAATAGTAGATATTATTCTATTATGTTCAGTCTGATTGATATGATTAGAGCTGGTGACAGCTTACTGCCTCTACTGAATTAGGTGAGATTTACACTAAATGTAAGCAAACTTCACTGTCAGTTGATCTTTTGGTTTTTGGAGGGGTATTGATTTTATAGAACTTTCTTGGAGGTATCAGAAATGGGATGTGTTTATTTTAAGTACCTTAAATGGGTGCCTACGTTACTCTTAACACAGGGCTAATCGAAATACTTGGTACATTGCAAAACTGGGACTGGAGTCCTACAGAGGTATAGTCCTTGCTCTTATAGCTGTGTTCCCCCCCTCCTGCCTGCCTCTTCCGAGACACACATTTTAATCCATCAAGATAGATTTTTAACTCTTGAGTCATTGGATTATTTATATTAAGTCAACATTGTGCGAGTACCTCAGGGACATAAGTGAGCTGGAGGTGCAAATAGATTCCAAAAGGGTGCAACAGACACAGTGTATTTCCCTGCCTATTGTTTTTGTATATTTTTGCTACTTGGTTTTGCTTTTGTCCTAGCTATTTTGTGCTCTGTCTCCATTGTCTAGGATTCAGTGTCCTATACTAGCATAATATTCCCTTAACCAAAGTAATGGGGAAAAACAACATTATTTTTGTTTTAGGTTTATTTATACTATATACTGCATACAGTACTTTAAATACCAATTACAGTGCAATCTTTTATTTATTGTAAAAAAATAAAAAATAAAAAGTGTACTTATGTACTAATTCCCCTCCCCTCCCCCCGTAGCATGTTATATTTTGTCTGTTTTATACTGTTGTACTTTAGGTCAACTTTTTACCTGGCAGCATTCCTAGTATTATTAATCTTCTTACATTTTCTTGTGTTTTTGAAGATGGGAGCATCTAGTACATTAAATGCCAAAAAACATTATCAGTGATTCAAACGTTTACATGTATCCAAAAACATAATCATCTCTGGAAAGAAAGTGCTAAGATCAATGAATTATTCTGTGTGCCTCTCTAGATGTAGCAAATATTAGAAATGTTCTGTATTTTGTTATTGACTATAATTAGTTTAATTTAGCCTTGCAAACTAATGGCATTGAGCTAAATATATATATATTTTTTTGTTTTTGCCAAAGTCATGGCTTGTCAAATTTATTTACATCTTATTTAAATTTATTTGTGATACGAAACTTTGTGACCTTGCATCTGTATTTTGTGAGCAAAGCATAGACAGCTGTTTTCAATGGAGGGGTGGGGAAAGTGTATTTTTTAAAACAATGAAAAGACTGCTAGTTTGGAAACCCAGAAATCTGAGTAGAGTCCCGTTTTTATTTTTGGAGTATTGTTTCAGCAGTGCTGCTATTAAACCCAAGCTTGACATCTTTTTTAAAAAAGAAAAATTGAAAAAAAAAATAATAAAAACTTGCTTTATATGATCTGATCAATTTTGAAAGCTTGCAGTACAAAGATACTAAAAGCAGCAAGCCGAAGTGCAGAGAGAAGCAATCTGTTGGACTTCAAGCATTTCTGTCAGTGCCAGCCTGTTCAGTCCCCTGTGCAATCATGCTTGTGACAATGCCCGCTCCAACCCCGGGGTTAACGAAGTGTTCTGCAGGAGCTGGGGCAGGCCCTAAATCAGTCACCTTGGTGTTATTTTAGTTTGTATTTTCTGCCATAGTGAACCGGCTGCGGTTCATCTATTAACATCACAGATCACAAACCGTTTCTGTTTGGGTTTCCATTCCCGCAGTTTGCTGATGCCTTGTCTTCCCCGTACGTCTTTTTGCCCTTTGATCCTGTAGCATCAGGCACTGAATCAACTCCAAGAGCTCTCTGCTCTCAAAGAAATAATGAACACACACACACACACACGAAAAAAGGTAGAATGAAACACTAAATATTTACAGCCCTTAAGGAAGGAGAGAGATGTTTTTATATTGTTCTGCCTTTTTCTTCATGAACTTGAAATGTTTTCTAATACTGGTTGTTGGCTACAGTAGTTCAGTATTCAGTGTCACGATTGAGAAGTGCCCTAACTGAATGTGTATGAACCTTATCCTTGCACAGTTCTTTAAATTGAAAAAAAAAAAAAAAAAAAAAAAAAAGTTTTTACCTCACTATGGGAACATACATTCCAAGCTTTTCAACTTAAAAAAAATAATCATAAGTTTTCTTGTATTGTAAATTTTAGACTATTTCATATGCATTGTATTAAAACTGCCATATCAATTTTAATGTATAGATTTTGCAAATACTACACTATGTATGTAAGACTTAACTGTATCTGTAGTGTATATGTAATATATTTATGCCCAATAAATGTTTTAATTCTTTCGGATATTACCAAGAGTTTTCTTCATTGAATACAGTCCTTTCAGTCTGTTGGGTGGGCCCTTTCTGGTACTCGGGTGATGTTACTGCAACTGAAAGCAGGAGTGAGAATCCCAAGTTTAACTCGGGACGTTTCTGATTTGTAATTGGAAAGGTTTGCATCGTTGACAAAGTACTTGCTGGTGCAGTTCGGTGCCCCGGGTCTCCCCGCAGGGCTGCACCCCAGAGTACAGAGGGCAATTTTGGGGGGTGGTTTGTTCTGTAGCAACGCTGTGGTCCCCCAGATCCTCCACTTCCAGCTTTGGATTAACTCCTTCCACCAGGATGATCATGTGGGCCTATTTCCAAGCCCCGGTGCTGTCTGAAAGCGGCCATGCCCCTGCAGCGCCTGCAGCCCATGTGGGCACAGCTCCATGTGTCAGCTTCCCTCTGCAGCCGGAGCCTCTCCCACACAGCCCGACTTCCCCAGCTCGGGGAAGTGCTGCTCAGCGACCTGGCCTTCTGCAGTGGCTTTTACACAAGTGGCTCAGAAACCTCGGCGGGAGATTTCTGGAGAGCTTGACAGCTGCAGTCTCTGTGGCCGTGCAGAGAAGAAGCCTTTCAATCCCTTTTCACTCAAGGGATTTAAGCGAGATCTTTTCTAAGACTGAGCTAAATACGTGCCAATTCCATCCCGCCCCTGGAAAGCTGGAGTTTGGCTGTCCCTGAACAGGGCCGTAGCTGCAGCACGCATCTGCAGGCTGCTATAACATTTCAGTGTAAAATCCTCCCCGAGAATATCACGTTCCTGCTGGACTGGGCTGGGGTTTGGGAACTTGGAGTGTGGGTGCCGTGCACTCAGCCCTGATCTTTATCTGGGAGTTTAGGAGCTGAGTTTTCCTGCATCCTTTACTGGGTGAGACAAGTTGCTGAGGTGTTTTAGTCACTTTGGCTGAATAGCTTGCCTAAAATTATGATGATGGTAAAAATATACCTGGATTTGATGTCTCCGAGTAAATAAACACTTGAAATGCCAGAAGTTTTCACTTACCATTAATTATGCACAGTAAATTCAATTACTTGTCACAGAGAATTAAGCTGGTATGTATACATATCCCGTGGCAAACAGTGTTTGTTTTTTAAACAGCTTCTCTTCAAATCACTGCATAAATGCAGCATTTTATTTGTTTACTTTTTTCATTACTACAATTTGCAAACATGAGTGTTTTTCTGAAAGAAATTTAGTGTTCTGTGGTTTTTCCCCCCCCCCCCCCTTGGTTGCTCTTTATTTATTTCTTTAAATGGTGCTTGTCAAAACAACCTCTCTCTAACAAAATCTTTAAAAAATGTCTGTAGACGAGTAGCCAGCGCTTTGTTATCTGAAGAGCTCTCTAATTTCACCCACTCCTCAGTTCCCAGCTCTGTCTGTGGATGAGGGGGAACAGTGAGAGCCTGGCAAGCCTGGGACAGTGAAGGAGGATTTATGTTCGCCGTCCGAGCACTGTGTTGTGTTGTAATCGCACACCCAGGCTGGACGGGGTAAGGGTGGGTAGCACGAACTTTCCTGTGGGCTTTGTTTTATTAATGCGCTGCAGAGCAAGCAGTATCCCTGCTCGGGCAGGAGTGTGTTTAACACCGTCTCTTGCCTCTGTTGGTGTTGGAACATTATCTGCTTTTAAAAGTTTTGGAACAGAGCAGGGACTTGTATTTCTGGATATTTTCATAGCCTTACAACTGACCTCCGGGCTCGTGTGGAGCCAACCCAGGCCAGCAGGCCGTGCCCCACCTCGCAAACCGAGCAATCTCCAGGTCCGCCTGCAGCCGAGCGTGGTCACCGGGCTGCAGGCTGCTGTTTCTATAGCAGCAGCAATTCTGTCTCCTCTCGGTAATCAAAGAGCCTGCTCGAAAACGAATCAGGTAAAATTTGTTGTGCTTTTGGCTTCAGCCTGCGTCGCCAGTTCGGAGCACATGCGGTTTGGTGGCGGACAGCAGAGCCCCTTGGAGCGGTCTCTGTGTGGCAGGCCAGGCCCGGAGGCAGGGCGGGACAGAAAGCGAGCGGGGCCTGCAGCCAGTGCCGGTCCCTTACACCGTGTGTCGGCCTCCTGCCGAGCTGCTCCGCCTAGACCCCCTCAAGCCTTTGAGTTTTAGGAGACGATCAAATTCAGCCTATGGCAAACAGCTCCTTCTGAGGAGAAAACATACACTTGCAGGGAGGCGGGTCTTGTCCTGAGGCCTTCCTGCCTGCCCCTAGGTGAGTGCACTGCTCCCTCCTGTCCTGAGGCATAGCAGCGGTGTTGGAAAACACCCCTGAGAATAAAACACTTCGGGAGCTCTGTCTTAAGGGACTTCCTGAAGGAAGGAGCACGGTCTGAGCCCTCGTCCCACGTGTCCCAGGGCCCCAGCACGGCCCAGGCGCCTGGCCAGGCCGTTTGAGGCTGGCCATGACAGGAGGCTGCGTAGCGGGAGCAGGGCTCCCCTCGAAGTGGGGCTGAGCAGCTCCGGGCCTGCCAGGCCCGGCCCTGCACCACCTCCACCTCTGCTCGCCCACCTGCTGGCAGGCGTTAGGGAAAAGTCATGCGGAAATTACTGTAGAAATCCTATCTGTGAGTTACATTTCCTGTATAAATATTTTTCTGGAATTATCGTTATTGCAGAATTCATGATGTATTATAATTCTTTGAAGTGGTGTAGAAATTATATTCTCTGCCCGTAATATTCACCTGCCTTGGAGTGAAGATATAAATGTCAGCTCTTATTCTTCTCAGAAATGAGAACCGCAGGTAAACAGAGAGGAGGATATGGACATTTTGGCTTAATACCTTTATGGCTGAGCAGAAAGCCAGCTGAGATCCCTTGAAAAGGCTATCTTCTTGGTAATACATTTAATAAGTTCTAAATGATTGCATCCGTTTGTGCTCCTGACAATTGCTCTCTCAATGTGCGGATTCTTGGCTGGGTGAAATAAAAAAGCAGGTATGAGGTTTGACAAAATGCTTTCAAACACAGCAGATTAGCTGGCTATCTGCTGTTATTTAGGTGAACGTGCTGTTGGTTTGAGTAGTTACAGTGGTTGTACTAATTGCTCGGGTAGATGGTATTGCATGCAATCTAAACTATTTTTAGGTCTACTAGCATGATTAATAAATAACTGCTTGGGTCAATGTGCTCGGTGGATGTCATTTCTTAGTAATTTTATTAGCTCATCTCCCTCACTTTCTGTTGCATAAAAACTTATTCTCTGCAAACAAAACAGAGCAAACAGGAGAGGCAGAAGTCTTGTGAGGGTCAGCACGTGAAGGGAGTGGAGAAATCCCACCCTAATCCAGTGCAAACGCCGTGCTCGTTGACAGAGGCCTCAGAGCGCCCTTTCTTTCCCCAAGCTGCCCACACGCCAGGCGCGTGGGGCTCTCAGCACCACTCGCCCCTGGTGCCCAGCAGCTCTAGCCAAAGGCAACGACAATAATGTTCCTCTAGCCAAAGGGAAAGAAACCCGTATGTATTGGCATTAGGCCGGAGGTGCTCAGGGGCTGCCCAGGCAGGAGCCCCACGCCGTGCACCACCCGGGTGCAGCCCCTGTGCCGCCCACCCTCTTCCCTCAGGAGCTGGTGGTCAGTCAGTGGGCGCAGAACCACAGCTGAGCACTTGCTCCTGAGCAGCCAAAAATAGAAGGTTCTACCTTTACAGGGAATGTTACAACAATCAATTGCATTGTCGCTGCTTGCTAAAAGTCCCCTGGTGCTATTGACCGGGCAGAATACATGCCCGTGTGTGATCATGGATATTGGCTTAATTTTTGGTGAGAACTTCTAGCACGAATTTTTGCTGCCTTTTGTAATACGGGGGTGTTACAGGTGTTTAAATCTTGGCACCTGGGAGCTGGTCGTGCTGCGGGTTTGTGGCAGAAAGTACTGGCTGGGTTCAGCTCTGTCCCACAATGTTGAGGGATGGTTTGCAGAGCTGGGCAGTGCACGCAAGGGGGCCACGTAGAGAAGGCCAGCGTGAACAGAGGCTTAGAAATCACCACACCTGTTCTTTCTCATGTACAGCTCTGCAAATCATCTGAAAATCAATCAGGATATGAGAAAAAGGGAGCAGTGCTCTTTCATGCAGCGTTGTTTGTCCCATTTCCCTCAGGTAGAGAGGTTTGGGGTTGGTTGGGTGGGGGTTTTTTTGGTCCAGATACAGGGCTAATGAGACACTTTGAATTTTGCTCTGATTTGGAAAGCCTCAGCATGCCCCAGCCCCTGGCCGAGATAGAAAGGGCTGTGTCACGCCGACGTGGAAGGAAACTGAGACCTTCTGCTGGGAAGGGCGGCGAGAAAGCTCGTTAGAAGCCCACCACAAGGCTGGAATTCACACGTGCATGGACAGCGAGAGTGTGTTGGCATGTACGAGTTACATTTGCTAACACTGATGTACGTAGCATGTGCTGGAGCTAGAAACGTACTGAGGCTCAGCCTAAAGCTTTAGCAGCAAGCAGTAGTGATTGTTCAACAAGCCGTGAACCTTCATTAACCTGAGATGGAGTGTCTTTTTCTTCCTCTTTCACTATATTCACACAATTGCAGTGGTGTGATCACGGATCCAGCATGAAGAAACACAGCCCCGAGGGGCTGCAGGTGGATGGGTCCATGCCAGGGCTTCTGCTATGGAAGCCCACCAAAAAGCATTGACCAAAACCCACCTTCACAAGGGTCGTGTTGAAGTACCCAAGAGAGATGATGGCAAACTACACATCAAACCGGTGGCTTACATTTACGTTAGCTTTCCGTAGTGAAAAAGAAAAGCCCATCCAAAGAGAACTGCAAATGTTAATTGTTAAGAAAGCTTCAGCTCAGCTGGCAGCCAGCTTCACGTGGCAGTGTCACCCAGGCAGCAGCGGGTGGCTTTGGGGGAACCGGCTGCAGCACCTCGGCTGCCACAGGCCAATGATGGACAGGGAGGTTCTCAAGGTATTGGAGCAAGTAAATTATTTAAATAGGGCTTAGGCAAATGTCATTTGACACAAGCGTACATAAATGCTGAGCATCTCGCAACTCCAGATCTGCCATGTAAGTGCTACTTTTCCAGGATATTTTATTTTTGGCAAGCAGTACAATAGGACATGATTTTCTGCCTGTGCATGCTTCTATCAAAAGTATTTTTCTAAAATGAATGGAGCTTTCTGGTAAAATGCTTTTGACCTATTTTATCGCCAATTCAACATGCTGCCAAGAAATAAAATGCTGCCAAATTGCTCCTGTTTATTTGTGAAGCTGTGATACAAAATCTAGAGTTGGAAAATCTTTTAAAACTTGAGCTGTTTAATGAATGAGCCTCCCGTTACTTCCTATATGGCTTCTGACACACAGGGCAGTGAGAGCACAGCAGTATTTTGACTCACAAAGTCCCGATATGTTTTTGTTTTGTTTTGTTTTTAATCAGAACTGGCCAAGTTTATTCCTATGGGGGAGAGTTTGCAGAAGTGCAGCATATGGCTCTGCAGCCTGCAGGCAGTTTTTCTGTGGACTCTCCCTGCCTGCCCAGCGCCTGCACGGGCTCTTGTCTTCACTGCAGGTACCACAGATCTCTACAACCACGTCCAGACCCCAGATTGCAGGGGGAAGGGAACCAGCTGTTCTAGAAAGCCCTATTGAGACTTTTATTTTTTTAAATGAAGCTATTTCCTAAAACTTCAGGCTATAACGTACCCTCGAGGCAGGCAACTCCATCCTCATCCCGCAGTGGTGGTGGAGAGGCGAGTCCTTCTGGAGGCAGCTGGCAGCATTTGATTTTATGAAGCCAAAGGGCAGGTTATGCAGGTGGCTGTTTCCTGTCCTCCAGGTGAGAGCAGCTCGTTTTGCACCAGTAGCTGTCTGAAGAAGCAGACCCTGGTCGCTATCTGAAGTCAAGGCATGCTGGCAATCGCGACTCCCCCGACTTTTACCTATACTTACCTGCATAGGTAAGTTTTAGTGCCAAGGGAGGCAGAACTAACAGGAGGTATGGTGCAACCTGCAGGAGTTGCTACAGCATGTGTGAATGCTTGAAGGTTCCCTGTCTGAAACCTTTGCTTGCTTGGTGCAAGAGTCAAATGGATGTGGCTACTCTTCTTTCCTAAAATTGCATGCATTTGGCTAGATTTGGCCAGATGCTCAGTGACTTCCAAAAAAAAATAGGCCATTTCCTAAGTGAGGCCGAAGAAAGAAGTCCTGTCCTGCCTCAGCACAAGAAGCCAGCCCCCTTGCTTCTTTTTGCGACCCCCGATTAAATGTTATAAATTCTACTCTACGCACAGAGTTCACAGTCACGGTGTAGTTAGCATTTACAGCGTCTCCTGAAGAAATGCTGGGTGAAATGAAACGATCTGTACACCCATCGTTAGCATGCAGAAAAGGAGCGTGCCCGCCCCAGGGGCTGTAACGTTACAGCTGTTCTGGTTTAAAACCCGGGTTCCCGCGCACAGCCCTCAGCTCCACGTGCTGAGGAAGGATGCGTGCCGCTGCCCGACGCATCCGATGGCTCGCCCCTGCAGCCCGCCCGCAGCGGCACCGATCCGGCAGGGTTATGAAGGGTTTCATGAGTTTATTTCTTTTTCTGTTCACATTTAATACCACAGACACAGCTGAAACTTGAAACACATATGTGACGTCAGGTGCGTGATCAGTTCATTTACACAGACATGTTAGTAGTGGGCTTACATCTTTACAATCTTGTCAAGATTCCCCGATTTCTGGTTTCCCTGAGTTGCACGATGTCTGCCATCAGATCTGAATGTCAGCTGGCAACGACCGAAAGAACAAAACGAACAGAAAGGCAGAAGTGGTTAGAGACGGACAGGGGGGGATGCTACAGCACTGCTGCTCTCCTAACACCCGCCGGCCAGGGCCTCAGTCTGCTCCAGAGATTCAAACGAAGTTAATCTCACTGTTCTGGCCTTTTGCATCTCTCGTTTGCTGTGCTTCCCCAGCTAGTGCTGTGGTTTGCCCCTTAACTTGTGCGCCTGCATTCAGTCCTCGCATCAAGCCTGTGCTCGTGGCGAGCTTGCCGGGGGGAGCAAGCCAGCCCCAGTGAAGCTCTGTGTGATAGCAGAGACACAGAATATGCAGAACAGGCCAAATTCTCTTTTCACTTATACCTGAGCAGCACCATCAGCTAAAAAGGAACAGGCAGGATATGGCCCATCGGCGGTAATAGGAGGCTGAAGGCAACAGGAATTTTGCAGACAGACAGTTCGTTCTGTAGACTCAGTTGTGGACCAGCTGGCAATAAATACTAGAACCAAATAAATAAAAGCTGCTATTGCACATGCATGCCCCTAAGCTCTATTAGCTGGACCACAAACTCCACGTGTTGGTGTGACAACAGGTGCAATGTAAGGCATACGTACTAGCATAAGGGGTGGAGAGTGTTTGGTTTGCTTTGTTTCTGAGTGGCATACTTGAGTTATAAAACTTGATTTAATTTTTTTATGGATCAAGTATGAGAATGTGTCCACCTGTGTGTCTCGATGCAGAATTTTCTCTTTCTTTTTCAGGCCTTGTCAGTTAAAAATGTTCTGAAACGTGAGCGTGGTTTTGAATGTCACACTGCAGCAAACCAGCACGACCGCACCCCGGGCTCTGACCGCCTGCTACGCCCGCAGCAAGAGCCCGGGGTGCTCCGCGGGCAGGAGCCCCCTCCTCACACTGCTGACAAACTGGGGAATGGGGGGCGCAGCATCGGCACAGGCAGCCACAGGCAGCACGGCTACTGGAACAACTAAAAGCTTCCAAGTTCGGCTACATCGAGTCGTTCACAGTCAAGCTGAACAGAACAGTACAGATAAATTAGCCAGTAAAAAAAAAAAAAAAAAGACTTTGGTGGGAGATCGCATTCCCAGTTTTTATAAGCATCACTGCAGTCCTGAACTCAGCACTGTCCTCGTCCCACTGATATATATTCAGAAAAATTTCAGCACAGCCATGTTCTAAGCTGCTTCTAGAAAGGTATTTTTTTGTTTCCTGTCTATTCAGACATGACATGAGGGTCATTTAGTTTTAGTGTGTTTGAAAACTATCCATTTGTATGGCTCCTTTTCTTTTTGATCTTTGTTTAAAAATCTGGATTATGAAAAATGTATCAAATTCTATGTTTGCTACTCCAAAAAGGCAATTAATTTTTTCTCTCTTTAGGGTCTGGTTATATGCTAGCCACATTTTCAGCAAAACTAAAGGTAGCTCTGTAATAACTCGGCCCGAATTAGCTGCTACTGAAGTCGTACAAATCTCAATTGAGCCGGGCTACGTTTGCCTGTTCCAGATGGGAAAACCTATCTCCCCTGCATTAAAAAATCGTATGGACAAAAGCAGCAGAAACGTATGACTCGACTGTCGCCAAATTCTGTAACCATGTGTCTCCTTTGATATTCTCAAGGCCTAGTTAGTTTTTGAAAATCCTTAACTGCCCGCGTCACATCTTTCAGCAAATCCAGGTGACGCCAGCAGAACAGCCTTGCTTTTCGATTTGTGTTTCCCGCCCCGCGTCTCTCTCGTTATGGCTTTCTGGGTAATGCTGGAAAGCGATGCTCTGGTGCTTGGCACGCCGTGTCATGTGGTGACGCTCGGTTCTGTCCACACACGTGAACTTTCCTGCTTCGTGCTGGAGAGTCTTTTCTTTGGAAGGGGTTTGAGTCCAAAGAGCCGGCAAGCGGCGACTCGGTACTTCTTGGACATGATGTTGTAGAGGATGGGGTTGATGGCGGCGCTAAGGTAGAAGAGGACAAAGGACACCAAGTTGCAGTACTGGCTGATCACTGCTATCTCCAAGGATCCGGCTTCAAAGGATTTGGAAAATAAATATCGTCCTACGTGAAAAGGCAACCAGCAGAGTATGAAAGCAAATACCACCACAACTAAAATGAAAACAGCAGAAGAAAGTGTGTTAAGTGTGAGTAGGGAAATCTGGGCGATTTAAATGAAATGTCATTCTATCTCTGTAACGAAATAACCTCAAAGTGTGAACACGCACCCCATACATTTTCATTGTATCTCAAGTACATTTTCTGGCAGTATAAATTAACAATACTTAATACAAATCAGTCGTATCTAAACAACCTGCCTGTATACTGCATGCTGTAGCACACTTCTGAACTATCAAACTTATCTTTTCCATAAAAGGAGAGAATTCAGGAATCAGAATGGTGACAAAAAATGTAATACAATCTATCATCTTCATCTACCAAAGCAAAATATATACAATGTGATAGACTCAACATTCTGAGTTATAATGAAAAATGTAATCACTGGGAAGCAAAATAATTGAAGGCAGAGGCCCAAAGATAAAATAAGCCATCATCCGGATCAGTAGAGCATGTACACCAAGATAACAACAGGCAGCGGTGCCCCCCTCCAGTTCGTCTGTGTTTTGGAACATGAGTTACTCCACGAAAAGTAAACACATCATGTATAACTGCATAGTTACAGTTACAGGGCATATCTGCAATACTACACTGTGGTTATGGATATGTATGTATGTATTATATAAAATACACGTCGAGTAACAGGAACATGTGGATCCTGGACACTGGCCCATTTCAGTTTCCATCCTAGAGAAAGGGGAACTTTTTCTGTTCACTTACTGTGTCCTATTGACCTTTGTTATTTTTCATACTGGTTTCTGTATATCTATTAATATAAAGCAAACAAAAGCCACAGAAAACTCAAGAAAGGTTTTCTGACATTCTTAAGCAATTCTTCCCAGTTAACCTCTTCGCTCTTGTTCACAGTCCTGCTCACCTATGTCAACGCATAGCAGATACAAAATTCAAAGAGCTAAGAGGGATCATAATCGGAGTATTTCCCCAAAAACTTTATGAAAAAGCATCCCCATGCTTACATAGATACTTATGTAGGACTTATGATGGACTCTGAAGCACAGAACTGAAATTCAGAGTATTTGTTTTCCAGCTCTGCATCTTTTTGAGCCAACTAGTGCCATTTTTCCTCAGTTTCTCCACCTGCACAATTCAGATCCTGTTTCCCTAGCTCACTAGCTACCACGTTCTAGAATTTAATCCATGTGATGAATATTACCGTTGTAGCTATTACAAACAGAATTTTAAGCATTGCTAATATTTTCACAGGTGAGCATGCGTAACCCTCCTAGTCAGGCTTTGGAAGATACAGTTTGATCTTCACACATGCAGAATCACATTGATTTCAGCAGGAATGGGGTATGATAGCTCTTTTGGAAGTCAGGCTATATATTCAGGTGTTTAATTATGGTCCTAGAAGCAGAATGTTGCTCTACAATTTAGAAGAAAAGTTGATGCTAATCCCATTTACTTTATGTTCCATGACCTGCTAAAGTCTTAGAAAGTGCCTTCTAAATTTTAAGCAGAAAATTAAAATCAATGAGAGCAGATTGCTTTGTGCATCTGCTAGTATTGAGCCCTCACTAACTCCTTTTCTTTCCATCTAACATCAGACTTATCATTCAGAGATATTGGCTCTCTGTCAGAGGACAGTCTTGCTATTCCCTCGCTATTCTCAGACGTGCAAAAGAAAAAAAAGGGTGTCTGAAATGCTGTAATGCTTGCAGCAGTACTCCAGTGCAGAAATAAGCCGTTATTGTTTTGAAATTCTTTATGGTTAAGTATGCAGATATGTAAACACAGTAGTAATATATGCTAGCAGTTTACTTATTGTAAATAGAGATTCATAATCCCGAAACTCTAGAAGTGTAAGTGATGAATTACTTCCAAGGTCACGTTTACCCAAATGAAGTAATTCCATTGATCATAAAATGTAGCTGAAAGGGCACAAAGCATGCCGTGGGTTTTATTATTCTCGCTGCTGTTGCATAGTAATAAAGCAGGGCTTGAACAAAAGATCAGTGAGGCTCCCATTTAATAATTCAGCTACTTAGGACACGCTGCCACCTCTTCTTCAAGCTCATTAGCCTGTCACCTCTGCCTGGCCGCAATGAGCACGGCGGAGCTGCTGCCTGTGGAGCCGTCCTGTAAAGCATCCCCGGGAGCAGACCCACGGAAATCCCGCACACGGGGCACTATGGCTTGAATGGAAGCACGCAGCAGCAGGACCCTGCTGCCTCCAGACACTGAACTGCAGAGCAACTTTTTGGTTCTGTGCCTCAAACTCCCACCGCATGCTCTCACTGGGAGGGCTTGCAGCATTGGGATGTTAAAATCTGTGGTTTTGTGCAGCAGGAATAGCTGTTGTTGTTTAAGCCACCCGGCAATGTAAATACACCGAGTTAAGAATGACAGCACCTATCACTCCAATCCTGTTTTCCCGAAACCAGGGAGAATTTGGAGGATCAGACCTCAAAGGAGACAAAATGCTCACTGTGCAGCACATGCCGGTGTTTTTCCAATACAGAAATGCCCATCAGTTTTCATGAGCTTACACAGCCACGCCGGTGAATATCCCCAATTTGCTAGAAACTTGATATCCTTTTCATTTGAAACTAAGGGCACCATACCGTCCCTGCTTGCTTAGTCTACAGCTCAACTTTGTGGTTTTAGAAGAGGTAGTTTTGTTTAAAAATCAAATAAACTATCCTTTTGTAAATAATGTCGGTCTCCACAACCAAAGAGCAAAGATGTTCAAAAGTCTCCAGGGCAAGAGCTAATTGTAACTGTAGTATTTGTCTTTGTCAGTGATTGTTATTAAAATCTGCTTAACTGTTTTAGAGCCCCCAGCTCCAACCGGTTAGAAATAAATCTAAGGACGGGGGAGAGTTATTCTACCGCTACCTTGAAGTGTAACCCCTTGTCTGAAGCATTTTAAATAAATGCTTTCCTTTAGAAGCGATTATAGTGACCTACCAGCACTCTCTCCGTCTTCCTCTCCCTCTCACACACACACAAGCACACAGACTCTCTGGAAACACAGAGCACAAAGAGTCGTACCTAACATTTTCACAGTTTGCTTGTTGTTCTTGTCCCTGATGACCGTGTTCGGACCGATGTTCTTTCTCTTTCTCCTCCAGAGCTTCCTCCCGATGAGGCTGTACAGCACGGTCAGGCAAAAGACGGGCAGGAAAAAGAAGACGCTGGAGGTCCAGACCATGATGGTGAGGAGCCCCGAGCGGATGGCGTACTCCGTGGCTCGGCACTCGTTGGTGCTCAGGGGGTTGGTGCCGTTCTCGTGCTCGACCCCCACCAAGACGAAGATGGGGCCGGCGCTAATGAAGGAGACGGCCCAGAGGATGAGGATGACCAGCTTGACCTTCCTCTTGGTGATGATCACCTTGGCGCGCAGGGGGAAGCAGATGGCGACGTACCGCTCCACGCTGAGGGCGGTGATGTTGAGGATGGTGGAGTAGGTGCAGCTCTCGCTGATGAACTGGAAGAGCTTGCAGAGGAGGTCCCCGAAGTTCCAGGGCCGGTACTGCCAGAGGCGGAACAGGTCCAAGGGCATGCAGAGGAAGATGAGCAGGTCGGAGAACGCCATGCTGGACAGGTAGAAGTTGGTGGTGGTCCTCATGTCCCGAAACCGCGACACCACCAGCATGGTCATCAGGTTGCCGAAGATCCCGATGACGAAGAGGACCACGCAGGCCACCGTGATGCCGGTGAGCACGGGCGCGGGGAAGAGATGCAGCGGGGACTCGCCGCCCGTCCTGTTCTCCGCGCCGCGCCCGCCCGCGCTCCCCTCCCGCATCCTGCCGCCGAGGGCCGCGCATCCCCGCGCCGCTGCGCGCCCTCCTCCGCGGGGCCGGGGCAGGTGCGGAGGGCGGGGAGGGATCCGCGGCCCCGCTCCGCCTCTCCCCCCCCTTTCCGTACGCCCCCCGGCCCGGGGGGACGGCGCTGGCCGCGCGTCGGGGGGGGGGGGGGGGGGGGGGGGGGCGAAGCCTCCGCGGGTGCGGAGCGAGGCTCGGCTCCGGCTCGCTGAGGGGCGGGAGCCGGGGGCGGACGGGGGGCGGCTGCTGCTGCTGCTGCCCCCTGCTTGGGTGTCGGGGGGCTGGAGGGAGATGCGGTGATCGCCACCCCCGTCCGGGTGGTTCACCCAGTTAGATCTTCACTCACAATTACGTTTTCTCTCACAATTTTTACCTCACAGTTGCATTTTCACTCACAAATTTCCACTCACAATTACATTTTCACTCACAATTACATTTTCTCTCACAAATTTTCACTCGCGATTACATTTTCACACACAGATTTTCACTCACAACTAAATTTTCACTCACAATTCCATTTTCACTTACAAATCTCCCCTCACCCCAGCACCCGGGCAGCCTGAGCCAGGCAAGGCGCTGCCAGGGGGGCTCAGTCCTCTGTCCCCCCAGCCCAGCCAAGCAGCCCCCAGCCTCGTCTTGCTCCCCGCTTCTCGTTTTTGTGCTCGCCCCTGCCTGTGCACCCCATCTCTCTGGGACAACCAGTGCTCCCAGTCCCCGCTGGCATCCAGCTTAACGCAGCAGGGACATGGAGTTTTGTGCTCTTTTGCCAGGGGACACTCGTGCACACTTGCCTATGTGTGCACACCATCTGCTATTGCTATCTCTCAACAGCCGAGCTTTATTTAAGAACAGAATGTAAATGTGGGGTGACCCAAGGCTGGGTTACTCTGCCTGTGCCTCCGAACCTGCCTGATGATGAGCACTTTGCAGCGCTTCCCGTAATAATGCAGGCGCTAGCCGTAGTGCCTTGTCCACATCCCAATTTCGATACGTTTTGCAGTTTCATTGGAGTCAGTATTCATCATTCCTGCTCTTGAACTGTGAGACAGTTTTGTAGCAAGTTATTCAACAGTTGCTAGATTTTATGGGGTATAGCCACAAATCAATTGCAGTTGGAAAAAAAAAAAAAAAAAGAGAGAGAAAAAAAAAAGGAAGAGCCTATCGTACTTCTCACTTTGTTTATCCAGCTGTCTATGTAACCACTTTATATATTTCTGAAGAAAAATCATGGTCTGTATGCCACCAATATACAGCTAATTCATACTACAGTTTTGTGTCCAATCTAATTTAAATGACGTTGCATTGTATTATAGAGGAACTGGTAACTGCCTCTGTATTTAGGCTGCCAAATACTTTCTATTATTATAAAGAAGTCTTTCACTCTTTTTTCCCTCATGATATATTCTCAAACCAGTGGCAGTAGCTGCAGGACTTTGATATTTGGCAGAGAAGATGGCCTGAGGCTACAAATGTGACTTTGCAGTGAGGATTTTTCATTCTCATGAAATTCTTCCAGTTTTTGCTGAGCTGTATCTTGTCAAAAATGACCGGTTCTTTTTCCCCAGGGAGACGAAAGCTTTCATTTAATTTTCCAGAAAAAAAAAAAAAAAGTAAAATTATACTTGAACTGAAGTGTGTGTAGCAAAATCAAGTAGCCAAGTTCGAGGTAGCAGCAGATTTATATGTTCCTGACAGCTCAAGCTTGTAATGCAATGAATTAACACCTAATTCATTGTGAGTTTGATGTCTTGAGTGCTGACCCACTTGGATCACAGATTGCAGTCATTCTTTGCACCCAGCAGCACTGACCCCCTGCTCGCTTGAAGGGCAGCATGATTCAAGGGCTCCTCTGGCTGCTTTTCCTGCTTGGGGTCGGGGCCAGAAAAACAGCTGAGAGAAGAAAAGCAGTTCCAGTTTTCTGATTCTTTGACAATTGAAGGCCAAATCTGGAAGGGATATAAAGAGCTGAACTTCCACTAACTTTTCATGAAATCCTGTATCTGCTTAGCATGTAGTGAAGGACAGGCGTGCAGACGGTGAGAGAAGATAAAATGAAAGAAGGTGGCTTTAAGCTCCCAGTACTTACCTACCTGCCCTCAGCTGCAGGAACAGTACTTTTATGTTGCCTTACCAACCACAGAAAAGGTTGAAGTCACTGATATCATCAGGATGAGAAAAATGGAGAGAAAGAGGCAGAATTTAAGGACTTTTTATTCACAGTTTAATCCACTAACTATATGACCAAAAGAGATATTCCAAAAATACTAAAATAAATAAATAAATAAATAAAGGGAAAAAAAGAAGAAGAATTTAAAACAGCATTACAAAGGACACTTACCTTTCAGGGAACTCTTAAAATATTGGTGCTTCTCCTCTGCAGCGTTAAAGCTGTATCGAGCACTAGAGATAAGGTAGAAGAGAGTTTCTATTTATGGTGTTTTGAAATCTCTCTCCTATGTTCCATTCTTTCAATTTTCTTTTCATCCAATAAAGTTTTAATTCTAATTTATATTATTGTTTGTTGTCATGGAAATATCTGAAGGCTTTGAATATAGAATGATTATGGTTTTATTGTGGAGAGATGAAGAATGTGGAAAACAGACTTCAAGGGAGAGAACTCCCGTTTAAAAATGATGCATCTCCAACAATTCACAGAAAAGCAAATGCATTTTTTTGATTATATCTAAGGACAGAGATGCTTTGACTTTTATTATAGATGTATTTTAAGAGCAGAAGGTAGCATCTGGTGAATGCTTTCAAAGGTTACAGTTTAGTAACTATCAGCAGTGAGTAATGCTGATCAAATAGTGGTAATCCAACTTAACAGAAAAAACAGAATGTGCTCAAGTCACTTTAGAGTTGTTTACATGGAAGTAAGCATCTGCAACCAACTTCGAAATACTGTTAGTTAATTAATCAGCGAAGCTGTTCTCTAATGCTGCTAATTCAGAGGCATACATTTTAGATTTACTTTTTCAGCGTGCTTCAGCTCCTCATGCCGCTGGGTCGCATCAGCATGTGAGCGTCCTTCTTCGTAAACTCAGTCACTACGTGGAGAGAGAAGAAGGTTCATCAGTCACAGATACGTTTATTCTGGGCTAAAAGTACACAGAATTAATTAATTAATTTATAACATGAGGGTAGGAGATGTATCCTGCATTTTTTTAATGTCATTGGGCATTCATTCTAGTGCTTTGCTTCTGGAGTAGCAGACATCTTTTTGGACATTCACAGGACAGCAAACTTTGTGACAGAAGTCTTGTGTTAATGAGGGATGTTTGCCTGACTTGTGTTTACTGATGTGCCCTGTGATTTGAGTTGTGTTAGTGCCAGAACACACAGAATGGGATTGCATACTTCATTATTCCTGGTCATACTTTCTTCTTGGTATTTTTTCTCCTGTGAAATAGGGAGTGGTAACCTGCCTGAGTCTACAACAAATCTGCAATTCATCTTCTTTTTCTTCACCCGGTAGCTTTAAGGGAGAAATAAGGATGACTTGATACAAATTGCGAATAATACAAGATGAAGAATACACAGTCAGACAAAACCAAAAGTGCCTTGAAAAGGATTTCTGCCTTCGATTCCGTTGTGTGCAGAACACATTATATACACATTGTGTATATTATTATATACAACATAATATATATTTTATGAATGTATTATAGATGAGGAGCATGAATTATGGTAACACTGGAAGAACAGCCCACGAAAATGGGAAGCTGCTCAAACCACCTGAGTGGCTGCCCCATCTCCCTGGGCACCAGCAGTCTGACAGCACTTCTGTCACGGCCCGGTGTCCCAACTCCATGTCACCTCATGAACTTTCAGAAGAAAGTAATGGAGATGTTTGTATAGGTTTGGACTACAAATATCTGAGGAAAAGGAGGGGCATTACAAGGCAGCTGTGGCGTGGAGCTCAGGCAGTTAGCGGTGGTGCCCTGTCAAGGAGGGGAAAATCAGCGATTTTTGACATGTGACATACGTAGTGTGCCATTTCTGTCTGTTAGTATGAATGAAAAAAGTTGTGGAGAACAGAGTTCTGAGTAATGCTGATGGAAATAGCTATAAATGTCCATGTAACTGTGTGTATATATATATATATATATATATATATATATATATAAAGTCCAATCTGTGAAAATTGGATAAGACCCAAAGTTATCCTAATCTTTTATTTCTGCTACTGAATGGAACAGGTGCCTTGGAGGGATGAATGAGATCTTGTCTTAATGTGTTATTTGTGTTGTTTTGATCATTACATTCACTCTTTCCTTAGTCTCTAATATTTAGATGTCATCTGAGAAGTGAAATTATGTATCTCAAAGTCTTAGCGTCTGAATCAGGCAGTTTATCTGTTTGCACACAGTACCGTAAATGCATTCCTGATCCTGCTTGGCCAAGTGAATGCAACACAAACAGTAATAATTATATATACTAAGGCAAAAAATAGCGGTGCATTTCTCTGAAGTAATGAAAGGTACAATAAAAGCAAGTTAGCTGATAAGACCTCTTTCCCATGGAAACACCAGAAAAGAGAAACCTCTGCTGAAATAAAAGCAGTCTGTATGAAAGGGTTGATTTCTTCCTAAACCCTGTGGGCATCCCTGTGATGTGGGATGTGGTCCTGGGGCTGCTCCAGGCCGGCGGTGCCCTGGGGGGGGCTCAGCGTGGCCAGTCAAGGGCTTTGTCTGATGAGCGGGGTCCCTGGTAAGCCTAACACTCACCCTGGGGGAAATGTATTTGGGTTGTGAGTCCGTTTTGGAGGCAACCAGCCTTTTGTGGGACACGTAGGTATGCAGCATGTAAACCGGTGATGTGGGGTCTGCCAGAGCCAAACGCAGCACCAGTGAAATAACACTGGGACTGGCTACGAGGAGGTGACAGGAACAGGGGACACACGGCAGCCAGTCCTGGTGTGGGTCTGGTTGAGGTGGGTGTGATTTTCCTGTGGGTTTGTGCCCTGGGAGCCCTGTGTTGCTGCTGTGCTAGCCACAGTACTTCTCTGCAGGCACCGGAGGAAACTGTCCCAGGGCTCAGGGCTGGGGACAGAGGGGACAATGCCATCATGGTCTTTTGAGTTTCTAGGGTTCTCTTGGGTTTCATGAGCTTCTCTGGTTGGGGAAAATTTTGCTAGTGGGGCAGGTGGACTGAATGATATCCTGAGCTTGCTTTTGGTGCATCGAGGGCATTTGTTTGTCATCTGTCTAAATGGTCATCAGCACTATAAATTCAATAAATTATCTGCTGCCCTTTGGCGATGGGTAAGGATTAGGTGTTTCCATACCAGATTTTTCCAGAAATGTGAGAAGAACGTCAAGGTTAGTGTTCAGCATTGCAGTCTCTGGTCATGAAATCTTTTTGACCATTTTCTTCAGCGCTCTGCTTCCAGATGCTGTTCACCTGCTGTTCTATGGTCAGGAAGCCAATTACACGGTGTTATATGATGTGGTGTTGCACAGTGGCTTGCATTATGTCCTTTGCATTGCAGGCGTTTGTGGCATTTAATGGATTATACCTGACACCAACCAAAGAAACAATGACACCCTGGTTTGCTGCTATAGAAGCCAATAAAAACAACAAGGCAAAATAAGTATTTACTAAAAACATTTTATAGAAAATATATGTAGAAAAATTACAATACTTACATGTTACTGCAACCTACACCCACAAATAAAAATTTGCTACATTTACCATTCAACAAAAAGTGAGTTGAAAAGTATGACTCGGTGCAAATGTACAATCAGAAGTTGATGTATCTTTCCACTTGTCTTCAAATGTGTCCTCTCAGATATCGCTTGATAGTCTCTCCCCAGGATAATATCTGGCAAGCATGCCTTTGGATTACTCAGAAATAAAATAGGATTATTCAGTGTGATCCCTGTTGTGATATGCTCTGCATGCAGCGACCAAGAATACGTACATGCAGATAAAAAAAGAAGAAAATGCCCGGGAACATTCCCTAAGCAACAGTGAGCATGATATATATTCGGAGTTGGAGAGAGAACATCGAGCAAAAAAAATAAAATGTGTGTGCAATAGTTTGTCTTAATGTCAGCTGCAAGTGTGCGAAGACCCCTCCGGATTCCCTTCCAGTCCTTTCGAGCTGCCCACAACTGCTACATTACACAAATTGGTTCTCAGCCATATGGAGGGCTTCTGACTCTGAAGCTGCCACCAGCAATCGGAAATGGTTTTTCACAGTTCCAACGTATTTCTTTCAAATAAGCTCCTAAAATAACTTTCAAAAATACGTTTTTAATAGACTGGTTTTTTTTTAAAAAAGAAATTGATAGCATGGGTCACTCCTGTCCTGCAACTAAAATGCTTGGTCCATTTGAAAAGATAAGCAGCTACAAAAGTCATTTTTCCAATGTAGCAGACATCCAGTTATATAGAGAATGGCTTTTTGTTCTCCCTAGCCTTGTCTGCCAGGCAGAAAAATTCTGAATTAAGTACTGAAATCAGGAGAAAATCTATATATATGTTTTCTGTTCTGTGTTGAAATAGATTTTTGAATTTGAGACAAAGTATTTCAGTAAATGATGGAGAAATTCACATATTTGATTACCACTGAAAAAAGTATATGTGACACTATGTTAAAACAGCAGACGATATTAATGTTTTAAGCTCACCCCAGTGTTTCTTTGTCCTAGCCTGTCAAAAGGAGGGTGTTGCTGAAGTTCTTCCCTGACTGCTCATACACAGGTATTTATTTAAGTGCCCAACCAAGCGAACTGCTCTTCCGAACAACAAAATAAACACAGGGGCTTGTGCCCCTTCATTTCCTCTTGTTGACAAAGCGGTGAGATGAATGATGCACGTCTACTCACGAGGCCCATTTGCAAGGGCTGTACAGTGATTTAATTATCACAATGGGAAGGTGAATGGGAAGGTTGCCGTGGGAACCTTAATATGTTAAAAAAATAGACAACCAGGCTTTCTCCTGGCGTTATTCTGTTGATTGAAAGTAACATTTGAAAAACAACTGTCTTCCTTTCCCTCCATTTTTTTCTGACTTTCTCCTTCTGTTTCCTGTTGGTTTTTCTGAACCTGGGCAAAATGCATTGATGGTGCGACTGGTATAGGTAGCTCCACTGACACCACTGCAGATGTACTGACTTATGCTGAGGATCTACCTAGCCCATACAACTTACACCTACAAACCTTTATCTTCTCTGTATTTTTTAAATAGAAAATAGTTATAATCATAGAGTTAATAACTGTAGCGGCCAATTTAAGTTTAAGAAAAGTTATGAAAAATTTCCACCCATCTCTACAAACAAAATAAAAAGTCAAAATAGCATTACCTAAACTGCAGCTTCTGGTTAAGTACACATAGTTGTGTATGTTTTCCTAAAAACATTAGTCATCAGGGTGTGTTGTTCTGCATTGCATCTTTACCAAATACAGGCCAGTACAAATAAACATGGAAGAACCATGTCATGCTCAATTTGTGTCAAATGTCTAATAGGATTCAGTATTTAGAGAAAATCACTTTTTTTTTGTATCAAGTACTTGCTGTCAACAAGTGTACAGCAACTGCATTACTGAACCTATTGGAAGCACGGTGAAATCTTTGCAGTACAGCAATTAAGTAAACAGGCACTATCATAATGTGCTGATCTCAAAATACTGATTGATTTCAAAACCTCTTCTGTGCCCTTTCAGCAGCTGGTTTTATGTACAATATACTGATTAAGACAGACTAATGTGTTTATTCAAGCCATGATCCTGAAAAATGCTTAAGCACATATTTAATTTCAAGCATGTAAATACCCGGGTTTAGTCAGCCTGTTGGTGCGCTTAAAATTAATTAGGTGCTTAAGTGCTTTGGCAGATGAGATAAAGACGTGCAGCATGAATTTGGGATGGCCTTTCCCTTTTGTAAAACTCAGGTTCCAACAAAAACTCCCATCTCAACTCCCATGCCATCCCATGGCATCTGGGCAGTGGGACTTGCACGGCTCCTTGCTGGAGCAGAGATATTCACAACAGCATCCCAACGCAGCCCATGGGTGAAACGTATCTCCAGTTTCCACCTCAAGCACCCACACCCGGAGCAGCCCCTCGGCCACCCGACCTGAGCCAGCACGGAGCACCTCTGCAGAGATCACAGCCAGGTGCTTACCTGCGGGGTCTGACCACCCGTGACGTCCCCACGCACCCCCAGCCTGCACGAAGCATCGCCCGCTCGATGGCAGCCAGGCTCCTTCCTGGCTGATGGGAGCGTGTTTCGGCACGGCGAGAAGGAGCTGAGAAGGGGGATCCTGGTATTGTCGGTACTGCTACAGCATTTGCTTACTGTCCTGTTTTATGGAATTTTGAGGTGGTCCTGGCTATGAAAACCGGTTCCTTTGGAGCATGGTTTTCATCTTTTAACCGATCATAAAGGCTCCAAAAAAGCTTGCCTCCTTGTCCATGTCAACTATGTCGCTGTTACTGACCGAGACAAAAATCCTGTCGTCCCTTTTCAGCTGAAACACACCACCCTGGTAGATGGAGTGAAGTCCGTATTCTGCCTTTTTAGACCAGCAGCTTGTTCTTGCACTTTTCATGAGCAAAATGGGCTCTGGGTAATCAGTCAGTTTGTAAACATACTGGACAAGCTGCTTGGGGTTTCTGATTTGTGCCAACAAACCTGAATCCTCATTCTCATTTTCACGGAAGCGAAAATAAATTTGTGAGTAGATGTAATAATACCCCGTTTGCGGTATCACCAGCTCGCCGTTCCTCAGCTCCACATTGTAAAGGAAAGAGTGGCCTTTCCTTGACGACTCCCAGTTGTTTATTTTGTGTCCGTTACCTCTTCGTGGTGAGGAAGCTACTTGAGAAAAAAGAGAGAGGGGAAGTTAAGGGCCTGGGGGTGGTGAAGCCTGGTGTCTGCTGGTCGGGGAGTCTGCTGTTAACACCCAGATAAGGAAACCCACTCCTCCCAGTGCTTCCCAACAGCAGGTCATTAGCTCCATCCTCTCAAAACAATTGGACGGTGCAGAAGTAAGCTGTCCAGGGCTATGCTGTTATTCACATAAACTATTATTATTTTGGATTTCTGTGCTCTCAAATAAGAGAAAAAAACATTATGTTGTTACTTGGTAACAAAGTTAAAATGTCCATTTGTGCCTGGTACCCTCCAAAGCCAATGAAACCCCACCAAGCCTTTCATTAATACAGCCTGAATGTCAAGTCTCCCTGTCTCTGGCTCTAATAGGTCTGTCACCATAGCAGCTGGGCCTCATACAACCTACAGAAGTAAATTAAAGATAAGAGGAAAGCTTAACATTAGGAAGAGATTTTTTTTTTTTGTCTAACAAAGGCTCCGGAAGAAAAGTCAGTGAGGTACCCAAGGGGAACAGGCTTTCTCCCTGTTCTGTGCGAATGAGCTGAAAAACACATTGTCTGGGACAAGGAGATTTCTTTATGATTTGTTTGGTACTATTAACTCCATGTGAGTATAAAAGAGCATATGTAAACAGCAAGCTACCAGCAGGAGAGTAAGCCCTGTGACCTTTAGCTGTTCTTATAGGCTTTTCCTTACTGTGTGGTGACAAGGAACTCCTCCTATTGCTGTTGCCTGTCAGGTGTGCTGCTATCCTGCGGACAGGAGCCTGCGGCTGTTGTCCATCTGTGCGCGGAAGTGTCAGGGCTCTGTCAGCTACACGGGGACGAGAAACAGAATCTCTGATTAGAAACAAGGATGTAAGAAAGCATGTCTCTCATGCGCTAAAAGCTTCTGTACCGTGTGGTTTTAAGGCATATGGGTGTCAGTTTTTTTAATTGGCTAAATCATAGATTGAATGCTCTTGGCTAAGGAGGCTCAACCAAACCTTTTGCTCCTGCTCTCCTTGGAATGACTTTAGATGCCTCTTTGTTCTGCTCCCCCCCTCCCCCCCAGTTACCAATAGGCAAATAACCCAATAACCCATAGCAACAAATTTTCGTATTTCTGATGCGTATCTTTTACGGTTAAGTATTTGTAGCCCTTAATCTGAATTTCCACTTGCAGGTCACAACACTTTTGCTACCCGTGTTCAGCACGGCTTCAGCAGAGCTGTCGGTAATGGATCTGCCCGCAGTGCAGGCTGCACGTCCCCAGGACAGCAGGCCTTTTCAGCGTCCCCATAACTCCAGCGCAACACTGCGGTCTAGAAGCTGTCCTCTGCATCCCCCTGAGTTACCTAACCCTTGACCATATTTCTGGCTCCTGAAGATTTGCCTTCCAGAAACAGGTAATCACGTTTCGATGACTTGCTGCCAAAGAACTATGTAACTGTACCAAACCTCAGCCACTGTTTTTTGCACTTATATAAATTACTTGAGTCTCTACACATCAGATGCCACTAGCAGTTTCTTTTTACCACAATTAATAAATTTATTACGGTACCATTGACTGCAGATATGTTTTCCTCGATGCTTCTCAACATCATCTGCCAACAAACACAGAGAAAACTAATTAGTTTGTCAGCAGAAAGTGATAGATGTAGAAAAAACAGTCTCCTTTCTCCCACTCATGAATAGATGCTATTCTGAATATGATCAACAACCTCATAAAAAAAAGACTATTAATTTGTTGTAATAAAGTATTCCTACATTTACACCTTTTACAAGACTAAATGGTAGGGAAAACATTTTCAAGAGAAATCAGTCACCTGGGCTTTAAGTCTTTTGGAAAATATGACCCTATTGCTTTTCTTTAATAAGAGAAAGTGTAAGAGGATCAGCTTCCACTCACACAGGAGTACTTGGCAGCGGTGCACATCTGTGGGATCTTGGCTCTGGGAAATTACATTTCATTTATTTTTATGCCTCTGCCTGTCTATCTATCTAAGTTTTTAAGCCAGCACATCTCACTTTGCACAGCCCTCTCCTTCCTGTTCGCTGACTGCTGGAACGAACTGGCCAGGTTACTGATAGCAGCGCAGCAGCAGCAAGCATGCTGGTGGTTTGGGATGGTTTATCCTGGCTGACTGACATCCCCATGTTGTGGCTTGCTGCTGGTTCTGCCCTGTCACATTTCTTGCTATCTGTCCATCCATCCATTCAGCCAGCAAGCCACCTACTGTTTATTTCTATTTCTAGCACCCAGGCTAACATTTTCAAGCAAGCAGGGTGCTTGGTCAGCTGCGTAAATGGCCACTACACAAAACAACATTTTCCTTATGCAGGATTTCAGGGACTTCACTGGTAGAACTTCCACCAAAGGAGCTGAGATCTCTGAATACAAACAGAGGATCTATTTTAGGATGCAAGTTTCGCCAGTTAAGTGGCAGCCTGAAATGAGTTTTTGTGGACGAGCTTTTTTATGTGCTCGAGCTGGGATTTTGACCCAGAAGACCATTCCAGAAGATTTTAGCCTTCCTGATTTCTCAGCCAGAATCATTTTCTTCTCTGTAGCCACAACTGCATGCATTGTGTGCAAGTCGTGTAGGAGACGGAGTTCCATGAATGGCAAGCTGGGAAGGTGCTGTGTCTGATACTGTGTGCTTGCTCACTCCTTCTTCCCCTGATGCATTTCACAGCCCATGACAAGGCCATCTCTCAGGTGCCTTTTTTTCCCTGACTTCCCATTAGATTTTACCTGATTTTCTCAGGTAACGGTACAGTCTCTGTACCTACAAACAGGAGTGGCACTATTTATGATCTGCATGCTCAGGCTGAAAAAAACACTGGTCTTGGGTCAGGCACAGCTCCTGCTCTCTGTGCAAGGCAGGTGTGAGAGTGAAAAAGGGACTTGCTCCTCCAGGACTGTGAACATTGGCACCTCACAGCTGCTAGGTTCTCCTTGCCACCAGTGGTTTACACTGGCTTCAGAGGGGGAGCCCAGTCCCACCCTCCTCTGTGAAGCAGGGCACTGAAGCTTTGCTGAAATTACCCCAATAAAAACCTATTTGTGTTTGCCTTATTATTTCCTGAATGCAGTGCAACTGTAGCCATGATTTTTTTTTCTGGCTTCAGTACAAGCACTCTGCAGCTGAAGCTGTGGCTGGACTACTGCCCTGCAATAAAACAATCAGGGAATCCCACTTCATGCTGCTATTAGCATTCTCTAAATCCAAACAGCATCAAGCTCCACCCATTTCAACATGTCAGTTCCAAATACCTTTTTAATTAACTTTCCCAGGTGCCACTTCACTTGCCAGCAGGGGTCAGCTGCTCTGTCTTCGCTTTCAATTACATCCAAGTTTTGGATGAAATTTCCAAGTTCCTCCCCGGTGAGACAAGCAACGCTGCTCTTCGAGTACGTGTCCCAGAGCTGCAGCAGAAAGGAAAGCCAGAATTTGTCACCTCTGATGTGCTCGCAGTCCTCCAGCTGTGGTATGTCACTGAATTCACTATGCTTCGGAATGTGCTTTCTTTTCTTAAAAGCATTGCTAGTACGGTACAAGTTATGACTATAGAGACAACATGAGTAATTCATCCTGATTTTACATATTTATTTAATTACAATGACAGCTAATATGCAAAAATACACTTACAGTACCTCCATGGACATAAATTTGGTATCCAGCACTCAAGTAAATAAGCTTTATGAAAATTCAATACCCAAATCATTAATGCTGTAAATACTTCATTTATTTACTGCAGAACGAGAGACTGCAGTTTCTTTTGCACAGGGGACTTTTCTTCAGAAGTTATTGAGGATGAAATCAAATATCGAACCGTAGAAGTATTTTCCATTCTGTCTTTTCAGTCAGTGTCACTTAAAATCCAGGCTTTCTCTGGTGTTTGTCTATCTGCCCACTTCCAGTCTGGGGACTCTCTGTGACTGCATCTGACCTAAGAGTGAAGTCCAGACAGCAGAGATGATATGTGGGTCCAAACAAAATTATAACATCATATGCTTGTGACATGGACTGTCTCGTCCATATCATCTTGAAATAGAGAATGTTTTGTCCTGATAAACAGAAATGAAAGTGGTAAAACGTAGGTGCACAGGGCAAGGTGAGGCACCCGGCTGCAGCTGGCGCTGTTGCCCAGCTCACGCTGCACGCCTGCACCCTGCCGAGCTGGGTGCTGCTGCTGCAGGCTCCTCCTGCAAGCTGAGACTAGGAACAGCCAGCATGCAAAGCACTCAGATGGACTTCTCCTTGTAACATCTAAATGCCGCTGTTCTTATGTTAAAGAGTTTGGATTGGTTTGCTAAACAGATAATTTTATTCAGCATGCACCAGTTTCAGCTGTCCTTAAGCCCAGGGCATTGACAGCAATAAATGGGCCACCTCCTCCTTCACACTCCTGCTGGTTTAGGAAGAGATCCCCTTCTGGGAGGTTTAAAAGAATTCCCCCACGGTACCCTGCAATGCCCACGGCCCTGCACAGCACCTTCAGCTTGCAGCAGCCAACTCTCCTGAGCTTCATCTAACACCTGAAACGATTCTGTACTTTGTAGGCATCAGTGGGATATGGTATCCAACCCTAGGAGCGGTGGTTAAGATTTCTGTGCCTTTGCTGAAGAATGCAGTGATATTTTATAATCAGGGCTCTTGTTTCAAAAAGTCACCTGAAGTAGTTAAAATTATGTGCTTTTTAAGGAAAAACTGCCCTAACAAATAAGGACTCTGATGGATTTCAGCATAGTAGCTTCTTTAACAAGGTTGTTTGATGAGTTTAAACAAGGGCGTAGACAAGATATTACTGTTAGTCCCTTATCAGACCTGGCAAGGCTCACCTCCAAGCTTCGCCTCTAATCTGGAAGCAAACAGTACTGCCCCTCTGCCTTGTCCTTACCTGGTGCACTTTTCCCCCAAACAGCTTTACTACACTGACACAGTATTTTCCATTCATTTTGAAATCCTCAGGGAATGCAGCCTTGTGCCACAGCCAGTATGGTACTGAAGGACTGGTATTTCTGTTTTTTGGGCAGAGAAGGCAAGGCTTATTGTAAAACTTGCTCAATGAGGTTTATCTGTAACACTGGAGTCTGTGAGGACACAATTCCTGCAAGAATATTACAAGAATATTGTCTTGTAAAGGTTCTTGCTTACCCTAGAGCTAGTAGTGTATGGACAATGTTTTCAAAAAAAGTAGGGCAATAGTGTATTTTCTTTGCAGCCCTGTATCCTGAAGCATAATGAACTTTATTGTACTCGTGTCTCAGCACTTCCTCCCATAGCAAAATTCTTAAAGTGAACGGTCATATCTGAGTGCTATTCAGATGACTACAGATGTAGAGAAAAATGGGTAGTTATATGATTTTTGTTGGTAAAGATACAAATATCTGCAGTCTGTGCAGCCACAGCAATTTGGTGAAGGTGTAGAAATGCAGATCTTGTGAACAACAAAGAAAATAAACATGTGCAGACAAAAAATTCATTGCATCTTTTCAAGATTTATTCCACATGCACAACGGGGCAGCTGTCCATGCCTGTAGGTACACTTTTTGCTTGCTTATCATACCCCAGGGGAAGCATGAAAAAATGTGTGTGTAAAGTCCTCCAAGGAGCCAAAGTTACTTTATAGCCCAGCACAACTTCAGCACGGGACTCAGCTTTGCACACCAAATGCAGACATGTCTTCTTCAGAAATCTTGAGCTGTATTTTGGTCAAGTACTGTTAGATGTGGTCGTATACCAGGTGTACGTATCTTTGCCTTCCCTTTATTCAAGTTGGTGTGGTTACCAATTGCTTACATAGGCAAGCTTGTTAGCAAAGGACTCTGAACCGTATTCAGGAAGTCATGAGAATTTGTTTATGCATTTTTCTCCATCCTTGCTATTATGTAAGCTAACTTCATTAAATCAACACATTTCCGTGACTCCCCAGTTTCACCAAGCAGGGGGCAGTCACAACTAGAAATTTAGCACGAGAATCTCTCACATCCTCCCAAAACAAGAGCACTGCCTTGCGCTGCAGAACAATACCGTGTGTCCTTTAGTGTTTGCTTCACAGAGAGTTCTGACATTTCAGAATACTCCACCTATTAAATTTGGCGTGGAATAATCACATAGGGAAGATTAAGCACACAGGTAAGTTACGTTTACGTTTATGCAGTATTTTCTGGCATGGCATAAGTGCAACACCCTCGCCTGCAGCCTGGTTTACCTCTGCACCAAGAGGAGCAAATGCTGGCACCGCCGTGCAGCAGGACAGCCAGTTTAGGGTAGGGCACCCCTAGAAAGCCCCAGGCACCACGGGGGGCAGTGGAAATCCGGCTCACACACACACAGGCTCCTGCAACCACGAGGGGAGCACAACTTTCCCGGAGCGCCAGCGATGTTGTGCAGGGAGAGGGGCGAGCCAAGCAGCAGCCAGCTGCTAACACCTCCTCAGCCCCCCACAAAACCCAGCGGGGCTTCCACGCCGAAACCCGACCCCGGGAGCCCCTCACGAGGGGACAAAGGCGGCGTGCCCGAGCCCCGTCCCGCCCCGCACCGACCTGCTTGAGCTCGTTCGTGAAGTAGAGGAAGGTGACGGCCACGCAGACGGACTGCAGGAGCACGGCGGCGGCCAGCACGGCCCCACAGGTCTGCCCGGGGCTGGGGCCGGCCATGGGCAGCATTATGACCGGGCAGGGATCGCCTGAGGCAGCGCCGAGCCGGGCCCTCGGCCGTCTTTACCCGGCGGGGCGGGAGGTGAGGCGGAGCCGGGCCCGCTCACACCGCCCCGCTCCCGCCCCTCGCTGCCCCGCCGGGTATACGAGGCGGCCGCCGGGGAGCTCTTCCCTCAGGCCCTTGGTCCCCCCTTAGAAGTTTTTGAAGGGGGCACCTTGGCTTTCACCGGGGTTTTGAGACCTCCTTCTCACACCTACAGCGGGTTAGAAAGAGTGGGGCTTCGAATCCGAGTGTGGAGACTTGGTCTCGGTTCATGAGCAGTTGCTGAAGGGGCAGCACTGGCTCCTGGCCTTGGCCCAATGCTCAGAACCTGAGCGCCAAGGTGCAGTGGAAGCTCTCACACTATCATGGGGCAAAACCCCAACAAAGATCTCTTCCTCTCCCCTGGGTATCTAAAAGGAAGAGGTAACTGTGTTGTACTGAACCAGTTACAGGGAAATTAGTCTTTTCTTATTCCATCATAATGTAGTTAAATGATCCCCGTGTTCCTTTTTAATGTGGCAGCAGGCACTTTATTTGTCTGGCTCTTTGCAGCATTAGTCCGTGTGCCAAAACAGTTCAAATTTGTGTAATTCCACAAACATATGTCAGATGGAAAGGATTAATGTTTGCTTGAAAGTGAACTCATGGTCTCCTCCTATGACTTCTGAGCCAAGCCAGACGGATGTTCTGGGCTCCTTCTGTTTTGCAGCATCCCGCCTCTGTTTGGAGCAGGACTAGTAGGACTTCAGTTTGCCATTGCTTAAAGTGAAGTAGCTCTTTACACCAACTCCAGAACATAAGTCTCTTAGAGATTTTAGCATATACCTGAGAGAATCTTACAAAAAATTACCTCTGCCTAAGCAAGAAGTTCCTAAGCAAGAAAATTCACCTGAGGGAGCCATGTGAAAAGTGGCCAACTAACCTGGATGAAGACTCAAGCCTACTAAACAGAGGGTGTGGAGTTTCATTCCCAGCATTCATGGAACTTACTCTGAAGGAAACAAATTTTCCTCCAGTGTTTACTTTCAAAAAGAATGGAAGCAAAAGTGAAAGCAAGCCCAGGGCACTGAGGAGCACTCCTGCTGTTCACTATGGTTAGTCTGTTCTGTGACTTCATAGATTTCTCCCTAACCTATGACTGTAACAGAACTATTTTTTTTGTGGCTTAACATACCAGTTCATGAAAGATTGTTCAAGAACTGCATATACAAGTTGTAGATGTCTACCAGGCCTAGTCTGTGTCTCCATTACCCATCATTTGAAATCTTCCTTGGATATTGCTTATGTCTCTGTTTTAATACTTGTTTAGCCAGTGTCAGCATTCTAGGAATAAATTAATGAAATTTATTTTGAAAATAACCAAAGAAAAAAAAAAAAAAACACTCAAATGTACTTAAAATCTTAAAATATCATTGTACAATGATAAAATCTTTATGGGTTTTCCACACCAGCAGAGGCTAATGTCAGAGTGAAACTCCAACAGTTTTCACCATCAAGTATACTTGAGAATCTTTGCTACTTCCAATGCTTACATTTCTGTAGTCAAATTTTGTCTCTAATAGGTTCAAACTTATACGGAAAATAATTTGTTTCAAAGGTTCAGAGAGTATAAAATTACTGTTCTAATGAGATTTTACCACAGCAAAAACTCAGGGTCGTGACACCACTGGGAAGGAATGTTGTTAGCACTCACTCAAAGAAAAATAATTTCTGTGCATTGTGTAGTGCTGGAACTAAGCATCTCGCTTACAAAACCTCTGATTCTTCCTGGCTCTTTCATCCTATTAAAGCTTGCTCAGTGAACCATTTAATCAGGGCTAAACCTTCATCTGTGCTGTGGACTCAAGACCTGTGTTACTTGGATTATCAAAGAAACACCTGGCACTGGACTTGCAGTACCTGGGAACTATTCTTCTCCAGCAGTGACATCTCCAGAGGAGGACAGAGGTTTGCCTGTATTTATACCTATATTTCCTGAAATGATGCAGATGGTTGTTGCTATCACTGCTATCATTCCCTGTGAGCCCCAGCACAGCAGGGCCCATGCTCATTTTCCAAGTCAGAGAAAGCAGAACTGACTTTTGAGTAAATAGCAGTTCTTGACATTGATTTCTCTGCCTAGCAGCAAAAGAGGTTGTGCTTTTCGTCACAGGTATCAAAGCATGTAATTGTAGCGCTGTAGTTGCAGAGAGAGAATTTAGCTGTTCTGGTGATGAGAGCAGCCCCACAGCTGTGCTTTCAGGCTGTAGCTTCCAACCTGTCAGGAAGAGGGCTCAGACAGCTTTTTGTCACCAAAGATGAGGTGACAACTTAAGTCTTGCTTTACAAGCTAAATCCTAACTTAAGTGCTGGATGCCCATCAAGGGGCACCTGAATGTTTCTGTCATTTTGGGCTGCGCTACTTCCAGTCGTTAGTTCCTACCATGAAGCCACTGAATATGTGGCTGCAAGAGCAGAGGAAGAAATTGCTGTCACTGCTGTGCTTCCCAGAGGAAGAGGCAGTGTATGGCAACCTCCATGGCCTCCAAGTGCTGTGTGTGGCACCACCACACTCTTCTCCCCCAGGCACAGGCCGTGAACGGCACAAAAATCCCAGTCTGTGCCAGCCATTGCAGAGTTAATCTTGCACAGTGGTCCTCCTATTTGCACATGTGCGCAACAGATCACATCTTGGCTTCAGTGTTTTGCTAATTCCCTTGCGGTCCCTGCACCAGATTCAGACCTCATGTTTTGATGTCAGCTGTGAACCATTGCAAATACATGAGTTAATCATCATTAACACTGCCATGGGATCAGAATGTGGATGTATTTATCAGTGCAATACCCTTTTAGCTTATAGTTTTGCACATATAACAGCAATGGACTAGCTTCCCCCATTAACCTCTGAATTAATTTATTCAGACCTGACTTTTTATTTTATTTTATTTTATTTTATTTTATTTTATTTTATTTTATTTTATTT